>OY740797.1:26970541-27225606 GCA_963514005.1 Raja brachyura | reverse complement strand
TGTTGATAGGATAGTTCAGTTGCCTGATAAAAGCTGGGAAGAAATTGTCCCTGAATATGGAGATATATATTTTCAAACTTCTGTACCTCTTGCCTGATGGAAGAGGGGAGAAGAGGGAGTGACAGGGGTGAAACTTGTCCTTGAATCTGCTGGTGGCCTTGCCACTTCAGCATGAAGTGTAGATGGAGTCATAGAATCGTGGGTTAGAGTCATAGAGATGTGCAGCATGAAAACAGCCCTTCAACCCACCTTGTCCATGCCGACCAAGTTGGCACGCTGGGCATGTCCCATGTGCCTGCATTTGACACATACCTCCCTAAACCCCACACCCTAGATCTTTCCCTTCTCTCTATCTATTGAGTTTGGGTTCTTGGTATAATATTATTTGATATTATTGGATAGCGTGCAAAACAAAACGTCTCGCTATATCTGTGTCATATCTACACATGACAATAATAAAGCTAACCCTTCCCTTCCATATACCTGCCCAAATACCTTTTAAAACTTGTAACTGTATCCGCTTCTATAGCTTCCTCTGCAGTTCATTCCTGATATCACCTGCATTCTGAGTGAAAAAAGTTGTCCCTGATGTCCCTTTAAAATCTCTCCCCTCCCCCCTTAAGCCTGTGGCCTCTAGTTTTAGAATCCTCTAGCCTGGGGGGAAAAGACAGGGAGTGTTCACTTTATCCACGCTCCTCATGATATTTTACACCTTGATAAGGTCACCCCTCAGTCTCCTACAAAAGTCCCCATCTATTCAACCTCGCCCTGAAGCCCGCAAGCCCAGGTAACATCCTGGCATGACACAAAAACAGCACCTTATATTTCGTTTGGATAACTTCCAACTGAGTGGTCTGACTAATGATTTCTCTCTCTCCATTCCTCCACCACCCTAGTCGCCCTGCTTGTTTCACTGTTCGTATCCCTTTGTTATCACCTCCTCCACAGCCAACAATGAACCATTGTGGGCTCGTTGGCCATTGGTGCCTCCTCCCAAGACCCTCAGTCTGAAGACGGGTCTTGAACCAAAATGTCTCCTATTCCTTTTTTCCCAGAGATGCTGCCTGACCCGCAGAGTTGCTCCAGCATTTTGTGTCTAACATCCTGGTGAATCTCTTCCGCACCCTTTCCAACGACACCCTTGAAAGGTCATCTGAAAGTCAGTGACCCCCTGACAAATCCCCACTCCCTCCGTGCTGATGCGCTATTGAATCTTACGTGGAGAAGTTAAAAAGATGAGCAAAGAATAAGATGAGATCGTTGTCCTCAGCGTGGGATGGGACTGAATTATTGATGATTCAAGAATGCTGGCCAGCAATCTCAGCAGGAGATCAGAGTCCAGCCCATTAGAGGTTGCCAGATGCATCTGTGTACATCGGTTGCAATCTTCGGTAACTGAGCAACAAAGCAAAATGACATGCTTGGGTTAATTGAATCGGAAAGAGCAGACTTAAGTTGAGAAAGCCTCTCTCCGCAGTTATCAAGCTCTGCGATTTAGAACAAGGACCTTGTACCAACGAGAGGATGTTTTGGGAATTCTACACATTATGGAATGGGCAAGAGTGTTTCATTTCATTTTGTACTGGTAAGGGGACAATGAAATTCTTACTTTCTGCAGCTTAACAGGCCCATTGATAGACACAAAAGGGTTACACAAAAAGCTGGAGAAACTCAGCGGGTGCAGCAGCATCTAAGGAGCGAAGGAGATAGGCGACGTTTCGGGTCGAGACCCTTCTTCAGACACAAAATACTGGAGTAACTCAGCGGGCCAGGCGGCATCGCTAGAGAAAAAGGAATAGGTTTCAGGTCGGGACCCTTCCTCAGACTGAAAGTAGAGGTGAGGTTACTTGTACCTCCCCCAATCTCATCCACTGTATCCAGTGTTCCTATTAATTCAACAACACATGAATAAATATATAGTGAACGTCAATACAATTGTCAAAATCGAGTATTATGTAGAGTATTATGTAACCCCTTTTGTAAAAGCTGTTCACTACACCTCAGTAGTTTAGTTCAGTTAAGAGTTACAGCGCTTCAGAAACAAGCCCTTCGGCCCACCCAGTCAGTGCTGACCAGTCATGCACTAGTTCTATCCTACACACTAGGGACAATTTACAGAGGACCAACTAACCTACAGCCCCGCATGTCTTTAGGATGTGGGAGGGAACCAGAGCACCAGGGGAAAGCCCACACGGTCACAGGGAGAAAGTACAAACTGTGTACAGACAGCACCAATGGTCAGGATCGAACCGGGGCCTCTGCCCCTGTAGGGCAGCAACTCTGTCACTGCACCACTATGCAACCCTGGGCAACAATAGTCGCATGCTGTTGTATCAGTCTGAAGAAGGCTCCCAACCCGAAACGTCACCTATCCATGTTCACCAGTGTTAGAGTAACTCAGCAGGTCAGGCAGCATCTCTGGTGAAAAAGGCTAGGTGACGTTTCGGGTCAGAATCCTTTGAGTCATAGAGTAATACTGCGTGGAAACAGGCCCTTCGGCCCAACTTGCCCACACCAACCAACATTTCCCATCTACACTAGTCTCACCAGCCTGCGTTTGGCCCATAGCTCTCTAAACCTGCCCTATCCATGTACCTGCTAAATGTTTCTTGAACATTGCGATAGTACCTGCCTCAGCTACCTTCACTGGGAGCTCCTTCCATACACCCACAACTGTTTGCATTAAAAAGTTGCCCCTCGGGTTCCCATTAAATCTTTCCCCCCTCACCTGAAACCTATGTCCACTGGTTCTCGATTCCCCTAAACCAACGACACCTTCTTCAGACTGAGGGGGGGGGGTGGGGGGGGTGAGGGACTGGAGGTAGGAAAAGGACAGAACAAATCAGGGCCGTGCAGCTTGACCCGCTGAGTTGCTCTTGAATCTCATGGTAAGGAGTTCCGGCCGGCCGGCCGGAGAGAATCTTCCAAACAGGCTTCCCCCGATCAGAGTGCTGCCTCTCTCCATACTGAGCACACAGTCAGCTCAAGGATCTCAGACATCTCTGCTGGGTACAAATGCATCTGTAATTGTCACTGTCTCCCTGGCAGGCGGCAGTGTCTGAGCCGTCTGCTAATGGCACATCAGGGCGATTGTTTTTCCCGACACAAGCACTTCTGTTCTTTGCATCAAGATGATGTCACCCATATCCGGTTCTGCTAGGAATCTCTCCTGTACAGAGTTAACTCTTGGCGTTCCCCCGCCTCCCGCCTCCCCCGCTGCAGGGTCTCAGTGACGTGGCCGCGGATGTTTCGCTTAGAGATACAGCACGGAAACAGGCCCTTCGGCCCACTGAGTCTGCGCTGACCAACCAGTCTAAAGAAGGGTCTCGACCTGAAATATCACCTATTCCTTTGGTTCAGAAATGCTGCCTGACCCGCTGAGTTACTCCAGCCCATCTTTTGTGCCCGTCTTCTGACCATCCATCACCCATTCACACTAGTTCCATGTGAACCCGTCTTTCTCATCCATTCCATACACACCAGGGGCAATTAACCTACAAACCCGCACGTCTATGGGATGTGGGAGGAAACTGGAGCACCCGGAGGAAACCCACATGGTCACAGGGAGAATGTACAAATCCAGACAGACAGCACCCGAGGTCAGGATCAAACCTGGGTCTGTGGGGCTGTGATGTGGCGGCTCTTACCGCTGCTGCCTTGGGTTCAATTTATGTTTCTGAGTGAATCAGAACAGCTGACACTTGGAGATATAGAAACATAGAAAATAGGTGCAGGAGGAGGCCATTCGGCCCTTCGAGCCAGCACCGCCATTCATTGTGATCATGGCTGATCGTCCCCTATCAATAACCCGTGCCTGCCTTCTCCCCATATCCCTTGACTCCACTAGCCCCTAGAGCTCTATCTAACTCTCTCTTGAAACAATCCAGCCAGTGACTTGGCCTCCACTGCCCTCTGCGGCAGGGAATTCCATGAAAACGAGACGTGACGTTGCGGTGGGGCCACTTGGTGGATAGGGGACCAGTGGCGTCACCCCCCGTGCCGAGGGGGGAGAGGAGTGTGGGGGTCTCTGCAACCGTGCGATGGGCACCGCGGCGCACGGGCTCGACTTGCTGGGCGCTTAGCCCAGGGGCAGGGCCAATGGACACCCTGTACTGCTGCCCACACGCACACACATGCACACAGATATGTAGACACACACATGCACAGGCAGGCATACTCACAGACAGGCACCCGCGGATGGACAGACACATGCAGGCAGACACACACAGACCCAGATACACAGACAGACCTACACACATGCAGGCAGACACACACAGACCCAGACACACAGACAGACCTACACACACACACAGACCCAAACACATACACAGACACATAGGCAGACACCCACACAGACACACACACAGACACACACATGAACGCACACACAGATAACACAAAGTGCTGGAGTAACTCAGCGGGTCAGGCATCATCTCTGGAGAACATGGACAGGTGACTTTATAGGTCGAGTCTTCAGGTCGAGACTTCATACTGATGGGGGGAGGGGGGTGCACAACCCTGACAAGTGATAGATAGGTGGATACGGGTGAGGAGGGGAGAGTGGTTCGATAGGCAAATAGAAACCACTACCATGTTGTGGAGAGCATGGATCGAGCCTGTTCAAGATCTCCACACCATCTGCCTGAGGGGAGAGAGAGAGGACGACTGCACGATCACAGGGTGATTTTTATACAAAAATTAAAATTCAGGCTGCAACGGGGTGATTCTCACAGCCTGAATTTTAATTCTGTACAAAATACCTGTGTATCTAAGCCTTGTCCTCCTCTGTAAAAATAAAGAATGGCAGATGCTGGTTTATTCCTAAGATAGACACAAAGTGCTGGAGCAACTCATGCAGGTAGCATTTCTAAAGGACAGGTGACATTTCTGGCTGGGACCCTTCTTCAGGCAGAAAGTAATGATTCGGTGATCAAGTGTCATTGAGTCATTGAATCTGAGGTTATCTGTAGCTGGTCTGGATTTGGCCTAGCCTTTTCTCATCTACAGTTCTTGCCCCACCCCCAACCCCAACCCCCCACCCCCTTCACTCTCAGTCGGAAGAAGGATCCCAACCCGAAACGTCACCTATCCTCTAGCGATACTGCCTGACCCCCTGAATTACTGCAGCACCCGGTGTCTATCCTGCCTGACTGTGGGACTGTCGGATACATTACCTGGCAGTGATTCCATCACTTGTGACACTGTGTGGTGTTGATTATGTTAATTAATATCATTAATGTTTTCATGAATGATAAATCATTAATGTTTCATTATTATTAATGTTTAGTGTTTTCTGAGTCATTCGTAACTGTCACTGTATGTCATGTTGTTACTTGTGGGCGGAGCACCAAGGCAAATTCCTTGTATGTGAATACTTGGCCAATAAACTTACTTACTTACTTAAAGGGGCTGCTGCCTGATAGTACAGAGTGCAATGGGCAGAGCGGCTCAGACGGTCACTGCCATCATCCCAGCTCAAGGGGGTGGACTGGTCACAGCTCCCAGTATTGGCAAGAGGTTCCTCCCCTGTGGCCTATGATGTGGCAAAACGCAAATAAAACACAAGGAGCTATTCGATTCCTTTGCTGTTCCTCCTAATCTAACTAGTGGATCTCAACACTGAGAAACAAACCTTTTAACCACATCAGCCACTTAGTCTAGGCAGCAGCAGAGGTACTGAGGACAGAGGTACCGTCCCTGCCCCACCCTCTGCATGACCCTCACTCTCTGTCAGTCTCTGTCTCTCTCTCTCTATCTCTCCATATCTCTCGGTCTCTCTCTCTCTCTGTCTCTCTCTCTCTCTCTATCTCTCTCTGTCTATCTCTCTCTGTCTATCTGTCTCTCTCTCTCTCTACCTCTCTGTCTGTCACTCTGTCTCCGTCTATCTCTCCCTCTCTCTGACTCTCTTTAGCATGCAAAACACAGCTTTTCACTGTACCTCGGTACACATGACACTAGTAAACCACAACCTAAACCTGAACTTCCATGTAGTACTGAGGGAGAGTAATCAGGCTGACTATTCCATTCCTCGTCAATGGTGTAGAGCATTACCAGGCATGTGAACGGACCTTCCGTGAGCTAGGGTACTGTCCGATTCACCTCTACCCCATTGTGGACATTGAACCTGTGGTCTGTGGAACTGATGCTACATTGGTGAGAACTGTAATCTGCACTCTGTATCTTCCCCTTTGCTCTACCTGTTGTAACTAGTTTGATGTGATTGTAATTTTATATAGTGTTATATTAATCTGATTGGATCTCCTGCAAAACAAAGCTTTTCACTGTAACTCAGTACACATGACAATTATAAAGCAAACTCTAACCAACCATCTATTGAGCACTGATCCACAGGAGTTGCTGCAGGGAGACTCGGCAGGGTGTTGCGTGGCACAGCGGTGTTTTCATTTGTTTCCCCTCAGTCAGTGTCAGGGCTTCAAGATCAATCCCGTCACTAAGTGTCAGAGGCAGCAATAGGAGATGAGGAGGGTGGGGGGGGGGGGGGGGGTGGGTGGAGGAACTGTTGGCCGATGCTGAGAGACTGACTGTGAAGTCTCCCACCCCTGGCAAAGCTGATGGCAAGCCTTGTGTGCCCGCGCAGAGCTGCTGACGAACCAGAGTGGAGGGAGCACGGGGTACCCGCAGTACAACGAGAGCAGCAGCGATGCCAGCCTGCTAGTTTCGCCCCTGGTGGTGGCGGGCATCGTCATCGGCCTGGTCCTCTTCCTCTCCTGCATGACCATCATCGTGGGAAGCTTCCGGAAGGACAGCCGGCTGAGAAACTCCAACGCCACGATGGAGGCCAGTTACGGTAAGGTCATAAGTGATAGGAGTAGAATTAGGCCATTCGGCCCATCAATAACGTGACAATTAATACACCATTGAACCATAGAGCCACTGACACGAAACGTCACCCATCCATATTCTTGGCCCACTGTGTTACTCCAACACTTTGTACTTCCTTCCTTTTGGCAGCTGAAACAAGACCAGGGTTAGGCTATGGGAAGAGATGGTTCGTGAGTTATAGGAATAGAACAAGGCCATTCGGCCTATCAAGTCTACTCCGGCATTCAATCTTGGTTGATCTATCATTCTATCTCAACCTAATTTTCATGCCTTCTCCCCATAACCCCTGACACCTGTCCGAATCAAGAATCTATCAATCTCCACTTTAAAAATACCCATTGATTTGGCTTCCACAGCCGTCTAAATCCCACAGATTCACCACCCTCTGACTAATTAAATTCCTCATCTACTTTATAATGATACATTATTGATACATTATTTTATTCTGAGGCTGTGCCCTCTGGTCCGAGACGCTCCCATTAGTGGAAACATCCTCTCCGCATCCACATGGTAGCGACTGGGTCCAGCTGCAGAGTAGACGGTCAGAATCATCTCCCCAGGGTGGAAATGTCAAAGACTAGAGGGTAGAGCTTTAAGGTCAGAGACAACCAGATAAGTGCGGCACAGTGGTGCAGCGGGTAGAGCTGCTGCCTCACAGCACCAGAGACCCAGGTTCAATCCTGATTATGGGTGCTGTCTGTACGGAGTTTGCACGTTTTTCCTCTGACCACGTGGGTTCCCTCCAGATACTTTGGTTTCCTCCCATATCCCATAGACGTGCGGGTTTGTAGTTAATAGGCCCTCTGTAATTTTCCCCTAGTGTTTAGGTGGTGGAGGAGAAAGACCTGCCAGTTGTTTAGCTTAGTTTAGAGATACAGCATTGGAACAGTCCCTTCGGCCCCCTCATCCATGCTGACCAAAATGCCCCATCTAAACTCATCCCATTGGCCCACATTGGCCAACATCCCCCTAAACTTTTCATATTGGGCGGCACAGTGGCCCAGCGTTGGAATCGCTGCCTTGCAGCTCCAGAGACCCTGGTTCGATCCTGACTAAGAGTGTTTGTACGGAATTTGCACGTTCTCCCTGCGACCACGTGGGTGGCCTCCGGGTGCTCCAGTTTCCACCCACATCCCAAAGACTTGCACGTTTGTGTGTTAAATGGTTTCTGTAAATTGCCCCCTCGTGTCAAGGGAGTGGATGAGAAAGTGGGATAACATAGAACTAGTGTGAACAGGTGATCGATGGTCGGCATGGACTCGGTGGGCCGAAGTACCCGTTTCCATGCTGTATCAATCAGTCAAAAAGCATTGTAAAGCCAAAGCTGGTAAGAATCAGGAGAGTGTGGAGCATCAGCCCATTAAGGAAGTGACAGGCCGTGTAATTTATCCAGCGCTGACCCTGCTTTGTACCTGTGGAGGTTGCAATGGATGAGGTTGTTAGTTTTCACATCACGTCACTAGAGCTGTCGGCTCAAGGTCAGCTGCAAGACAATTCAGAGCGCCAAAGCCTCCTGGAAATGTGTCGTCTTCACTACAGCCTGCGCTGCCTGGCAAGTCACTGTAAATCTGTAAAAGACACTGGCGTGCTGGAGTAACTCAGCGGGTCAGGCAGCATCTCCGGAGAACATGGATAGGTGACGTTTTGGGTCGGGACCTATCTTTCAGAAACGTTAACAAGTAGAGAGCTGCCATTTACCTCATTGGAGACCCTCAGGCTGGGATTAATCAAACGTCATACTTATAGCAGCACAACAATTATGTAAGCATTATACTTGGTGAATACCATAAGATATAACAAAAAAAGTCCTGGTATATATATTTTCTTTGCTATAATTTTAGTTATATATATATAATAATATATATAATAATATTTTATATATATATATATATATATATATATATATATATGTGTGTGTGTGCAAATTATATATATATAATTTGAAAAAATAAAAACAGTAATGGGGTAAAGGTGAACCATCCTGTCATCAACTAGAGCGTGGTCTCCTGATCGTCTACCTCATTGGAAACTCTTGGACTATCTTAAATTGGACTTTACTGGACTTTATCTTGCACTAAATGGAGGAGGGGGGGGGGGGGGGGCGGTGGGTGGAATTTGAAGCACTGTGAGGAAAGGGTTGGCATAGTTCGGGAGCTTCCTCAGAAGGTCGCCACAAGTGAAGAAGGGTCACAACCCGAAAAGTAATCTATTCCTTTTCTCCAGAGATGTTACCTGACCCGCTGAGTTACTCCAGCATTTGGTGTCTATCACCAGGGAAGATAGCTTGGAGAAACAAGAGACTAGTTGCTGGAAGCTGGAGCAAGAAGCCAATTGCTGGCGGGCCAGGATCGATGTAGAAACAAAGAACTGCAGATGCTGGTTTATGCCAAAGATAGACACAAAGTCCTGGAGTAACTCAGCAGGTCAGGCAATATCTCTGGAGAAAAAGAATGGGTGACATTTCGAGTCAGACCCCATTCCAGACAATCCAATTGTAACCATAGATGTTGTTTGACCTGCTGAAATCCTCCAGCTGGTTTCTGTTTTGGGGGCAATGTGAGCCAGCAATGTGAGCAGTTCAGTATCATTATATAAAATAATTGAATAAGACAGAGTTTGAAGATTTCTCCGTGTGTTTATCCCACAGCCCCCGACGCCCTCTCATTTGGAGGCTCCATTGGGGAGCTGAGGTCGACTTGTATCGAGGACTATGCGGCTGGTTTTGATTTTGATTCCTACACTGAGACGCTCTCACAGGTCAATGCCATGTATCAGGATTCCCCACCACAGTAAGTATTCTCCAGTCCATTGCCCCGTCCGTCAGGCCAGTGTCCAGTGAATGTACCATAGACACCGGGCCACCCATGGCCCTCCCTCACCCCTGCGTCCCAGCCAGCAACAGACACAATGAGCCTGCCCAGCATAATGCCAATTAATCTCATCTCATCTACTTGCACCTTACACTATATTTATCCTTTTTCATCTCTCCCTCCCTCATATCCTTCTCTCCACCCCCCCTCATCTATCTCCAAATCTTCCCTATCCTTCCCTCCTCCCCCTCTACATCTCTCCTTCATCTCCCTTCTCCCTTCCTCATCTTGCCCCCTCCCTCCTTCCCTCATTTCCCCCTCACTAACTCCTCCCTCATCCCCCTTCCTCCTGCCACCCCCCCTCCATCATCCCCATCCCTTCCTCAGCCCCCCCTCTTCCCGTATCCCCCCTCCATCTCTGATCTCCCGCCCACCACCCTCACTCACTCCCTTAACACACCACCTCACTCCCTCAATGTACCCACTCCATGAATCCCCCTCCCTCCACTGCCCAGAATCAAGGGCGCTGATAGGCAACATGGAACAGTACCGCGCTGGAACAGACCCTTCACCCACATCTCCTCTGCCTGCACATGACCCATATCCCTCCATTCTCTGCATATCCGCGTGCCCATCTAAAAGCTTTTAAACCCCACAATTGTATCTGCCTCCACCACCACCCTCTGTGTAAAACAAAATGTCTCGCACATCTCAATTAAACTTTGCCAGTCAGGAAAGATGTGGTGTCTCTGTGTCTCTGTGTCCGAGAGAGGGAGAGATGTGTTGAGAGAGAGAGAGAGAGAGCGAGAGAGAGAGCGAGAGAGAGAGAGAGAGCGAGAGAGAGAGAGAGAGAGAGAGAGAGAGAGAGAGAGAGAGAGAGAGAGAGCGAGAGAGAGAGAGAGAGAGAGAGAGAGAGAGAGAGAGAGAGGAGAGAGAGAGAGAGAGAGAGAGAGAGAGAGAGAGAGCACTGTTACAGGGACATTGAGAGACTCTATGTTAATGTATTACCCTGGTGTCATCGATCGCTTTCCTTCATCCTTTCCTGTTCTGAGTGTTTCCAATCCCAAAGTCAGAGGAGCCATTGACATTGCACATTTATGATCCCCAATCATTTCTCACCCATAGAGGGCGCAGAGACCTACAGTACACCTGCCTTCATTGCTCGGGCCATTGAGTATAAGAGTGAGGAAGTCATGATGCAGCTGTAGAAGACTTTGGTTAGGCTGCATTTGAAGATTATGTGCAGTTCTGGTCACCCCATTACAGGAGGCTTTGGAGAGAATGCAGAGGACGTTTACCAGAATGCCCAAGATCGACACAAAATGCTGCAGTAACTCAGCGGGCCAGGCAGCATCTCTGGAGCAAAGGAATAGATGGTGTTTCGGTCGGAACCCTTCTTCAGACCGCTGAGTTATTCCAGGATTTTATATTTTACTGGAATGTTTCCTGGATTAGAGAGTTTCAGCTACAGGGTTGGATAAATTGACTGTTTTCTCTAGAACATCAGAGGTTGAGGGGAGACTTGTATATAAAATGATGAGAGGTATAGATAGACTGTTGATCATTTTTCCCAGGATGGAAATGCCCAACACTAGAAAGCACAGCTATAAGATGAGGAGGGGAAAGTTTAATGGAGACGTGCGGGCATGTTTTTTCCACTGAGTGTAGAGGGGGCCTGGTGTAGAGAGCTGCCAGGGGTGGTGGTGGAGGCAGATACGATAAAGGCGTTTAAGAGACACATGGATATACAGGGAATGGATATGGGGAAGGGGTAGAGGGAGGAGGAGGGAAGGGGGCAATGAGGGAGGGTGGGATAGAGGGAGAGATGGGGGGAGAGACGAGAAAGAGATAGAAGAATATGGATCAGTTTAACTTGGCATCATGTCCGGCGCAAACATTGTGGGCCGAAGGGCCCGTTCTATGTTCTATGTTCTATCTTCTGCTCGATTACTTTTTGAGGTGCCTCACCATTGCTTCCAGTGTGATGTTGGGTTCTACGAGCTCCGTGTGTGGAACTGTACAGCAACACATGGAGTTTACAGCTCGAGATACTGCTTCTCCCCACCCTAGGATCAGAGCGAGCGCTTCAAGTCCACACAAACTTCCTCCTGTCTCGCTTCATCTAATACCACAAATACATCCTTTTAGTTTTGGCCTTGGGCGTTTATCCTGACCACACCTTAACACAACTAGACCCGGCCCATGTTTCACAACTTTAGGCTTTGCTTTAGACATTAGAGATGCAGTGTGGAAAGAGGTCCTTCGGCCCACCGAGCCCGCACTGACTCTCATACACTAGCACTATCCTATGCACTAGGGGACAATTTATAATTTACAGAAGCCAATTAACCTACAACAACCCTGTTCGAGTACGGAGCGTGGGAGGAAATTGGAGCCCCCAGTGGGAGCCCATGCGCTCACAGGGAGAACGTACGAACTCCGTACAGACAGCACAAATAGTCAGGATCAAACCCGGCCCTCTGCCACTGGTAGGCAGCAACTCTAACACTGTGCCACCGTGCCACCCAGTCAGAGGTAGAACATGGGACATAGAACACAACAGCACAGGAATGGGCCCTTCGACCCACAATGTCTCAAATGAACCTGATGCCAAGTTAAACTGATCTCATCTGCCCATAGATGATAGAAACATAGAAACATAGAAATTAGGTGCAGGAGTAGGCCATTCGGCCCTTCGAGCCTGTACCGCCATTCAATATGATCAAGGCTGATCATCCAACTCAGTATCCCGTACCTGCCTTCTCTCCATACCCTCTGATCCCCTTAGCCACAAGGACCACATCTAACTCCCTCTTAAATATAGCCAATGAACTGGCCTCAACTACCCTCTGTGGCAGAGAGTTCCAGAGACCCACCACTCTGTGTGTGAAAAAATTCCTTCTCATCTCGGTCCTAAAGGATTTCCCCCTTATCCTTAAGCTGTGACCCCTTGTCCTGGACCTCCCCAACATCGGGAGCAATCTTCCTACATCTAGCCTGTCCAACCCCTTAAGAATCTTGTAAATTTCTATAAGATCCCCTCTCAATCTCCTAAATTCTAGAGAGTATAAACCAAGTCTATGCAGTCTTTGTTCATAAGACAGTCCTGACATCCCAGGAATCAGTCTGGTGAACCTTCGCTGCACTCCCTCTATGGCAATAATGTCCTTCCTCAGATTTGGAGACCAGAACTGTACGCAATACTCCAGGTGTGGCCTCACCAAGACCCTATATAACTGAAGTAGAACCTCCCTGCTCCTATACTCAAATCCTTTTGCTATGAAAGCTAACATACCATTCGCTTTCTTCACTGCCTGCTGTACCTCATGCCTACTTTCAATGACTGGTGTACCATGACACCCAGGTCGCGCTGCATCTCCCCTTTTCCTAATTGGCCTCCATTTAGATAATAGTCTGTTTTCCTATTTTTGCCACCAAAGTGGATAACCTCACATTTATCCACATTATACAGCATCTGCCAAACATTTGCCCACTCACCCAGCCTATCCAAGTCACCTTGCAGTCTCCAAGCATGCTCCTCACAGCTAACACTGCCCCCCAGCTTAGTGTCATCCGCAAACTTGGAGATATTGCCTTCAATTCCCTCATCCAGATCATTTATGTATATTGTAAATAGCTGGGGTCCCAGCACTGAGCCTTGCGGTACCCCACTAGTCACTGCCTGCCATTGTGAAAACGACCCGTTTACTCCTACTCTTTGCTTCCTGTTTGCCAGCCAGTTCTCTATCCACATCAATACTGAACCCCCAATGCCATATGCTTTAAGTTTATATACTAATCTCTTATGTGGGACCTTGTCGAAAGCCTTCTGGAAGTCCAGATACACCACATCCACTGGTTCTCCCCCATCCACGCTACTAGTTACATCCTCGAAAAATTCCACAAGATTCGTCAGACATGATTTACCTTTCGTAAATCCATGCTGACTTTGTCCAATGATTTCACCATTTTCCAAATGTGCTGCTATCCCATCTTTAATAACTGACTCTAGCAGTTTCCCCACTACCGATGTTAGACTAACTGGTCTGTAATTCCCCGTTTTCTCTCTCCCCCCCCTTCTTAAAAAGAGGGGTTACGTTTGCTACCCGCCAATCCTCAGGAACTACTCCAGAATCTAAAGAGTTTTGAAAGATTATCACTAATGCATCCACTATTTCTGGAGCTACTTCCTTAAGTACTCTGGGATGCAGCCTATCTGGCCCTGGGGATTTATCGGCCTTTAATCCATTCAATTTACCCAACACCACTTCCCGACTAACCTGGATTTCACTCAAGTACTCCTTTGACCTGCGGTCCCCTGCTATTTCCGGCAGATTATTTATGTCTTAGTGAAGACGGAACCAAAGTAGTTATTCAATTGGTCCGCCATATCCTTGTTCCCCATGATCAACTCACCTGTTTCTGACTGCAAGGGACCTACATTTGTTTTAACTAATCTATTTCTCTTCACATCCTGACTATGGGTGCTGTCTGTACGGAGTTTGTATGTTCTCCCTGTGACCGCATGGGTTTTCTCTGGGAGCTCCGATTTCCTCCCACTCTCCAAAGACATACAGGAAATTGCGTTTGGTAAGATGTAAAACTGTCCCTAGTGTGTGAAGGTTAAGGTATGGGATGATTGCTGGCCGGCGTGGACTCGGTACGCTGAAGGGCCTGTTTCCACACGGTATCTCTAAAGTCTAGAGACAAATGGAAAAATGAAAATTCTTACTTGCAGCAGCATAACATGCCCGTAAACACAATATATATAGATAATATATAATTGGTAGCTGGTTTCTGATCAGGTCACGACAAACTGACCATCCAACTCCCTCCACAGATGCTGTCCGATCCACTGAGTTCCTCCAGCACTTTGTGTTCTGCTCAAGATTCCACCACCTGCAGTTCCCTGTGTCTCCAACATAATCCGAGTGTTGAGTTTCAATAGAGTAGGAAATGATGAGAACACTTGCTTTTTTAAAAAAACTCTTTTTCCCAGGATGGAAAAATCAAATAGTATAGAAAGGGGCAAAGTTTAAAGGAGATATGTGGGACAAGTTATTTTACGCAGGGGGTGGTGGGAGCCTGGAACATGCTGCCAGGGGTGGTGGTGGAGGCAATATGATAGTGGTGTTTAATACTATTGGACAGGCACATGGACATGCAGGGAATGGAGGGATATGGGTCAGTTCCGTTTAGTTTATTGTACCGGAGTATAGTGAAAAGCTTTTGGTGCATGCTAACCAGTCAGCGGAAAGACTATATAATTACAGACAATGATTATCAACGAGCCACCCACAGTGTTCAGATACATGATAAAGAGAATAACGTTTAGTGCAAGATAAAGTCCGATTAAAGATTACGTGCAGGTAGATATGTGATGTTCGGCATAGACATTGTGGGCTGAGGGGCCTATTCTTGTGCGTTATTGTTCTTTGTTCTATATTCTATATTATAACCTTGAATTTTTCTTTGTTAGAATGTGCCTATTCCTTGAGCTCTTTCAGATCCCCTTAAATGTTATCTCAAGTGACGGTTTCCTTAACCTAATTTTACCGTTCACTTCAGCTTGCTCTGTTTTCATGCCCTTAGAATTGTCCTATTTAAGTGTAGGATACTGATATTGAATCCATTCCCTCTTCATCACACTGAGCAGGAAACTCAGTCATATTATGATTGTTGCTACCACCCTCCATTGAAAAAAAATCCCCTTGTTGCCCTGTGCGTTTTACACATCAGATTGAATAATAGCAATGCAAAGAATGCAGTAAATCACTGAATGATACGTAGATCACTGGGAAACAGTGTTGGAAGGAACTGCAGATGCTGGTTTATACTGAAGATGGACACAAAATGCTGGAGTAACCCAGCGGGTCAGGCAGCATCTCTGGGGAAAAAGAATAGATGACGTTTCGGTTCGAGTCACTTCTTCGGACTTGAGAGTCAGGGGAGAGGGAGACTAGAGGTGTACACAAGTACAGAACAAATCACAGCCGGCACCGATGACCAGGGAAAGGTGGAGCCCACAATGGTCCATTGTTGGCTGTGGAAGAGGTGATAACAAAAGGAACCAGACTTTCCTGGGGCAGTGTTACTGTGTCACACAAGGGTGTAGGATAGTGCTAGTGTCTGGGGTGATTGCTGGTCAGCGCGGACTCGTTAGGCCGAAGGGCCAGTTTCTGTGCTGATATCTCTAAAGTCTTGTTGCCTTGGAGGAGTCACGCTGTGGTTTTTCTCTCCTTCCTGCAGCTACGAGGACTGTGTGCGTGACGGAGTGCCGGACATGTACCTTCCCGAGGATGACCCTCCTCCCTACTCGCTGACCGACCCCTGGCAAGGTCGTGACCCTACGCCCCAGACCCGTCCCGAACAGGAGGTTGCTCCCCCCGGTGGTGGGGGCTTCTCCTGGGGTCATCACCCCCCCTTGGGCCACCGGCAGGAAGTCCCCTCCGTGTCCTCGGGCTCCCTGGCCCCCCCGTACGAGAGGGTAGTCCCGGGGAGCCGCGAGGTGGCCCTGCCTCTGACGCCGCAGGTGGGGCTGAAGGACCCCCCGGAGGACGGCAGACCCCTCTCGCGCACCATCGTGTGACACGGACTCTCCCTGGGGTGGGAGGGGGGGCATGGTGGGGGAGGGGGCGACCCTGCGGAGGCAGCACACGGCAACACTGTCTGCCACTCACACTCCCCCCTCAAAGCCTCCTCGCCCCTCTCCAACCTCCTTTAACCCCAACCCTATAAATGATCCCCTCCCTCCACCACCCACTCCCAAAGTCCCCTCCCATCCCTAAATCCCACCCTTTCTAATGACCCCTCCCACAACCCAAATGCACCCCACCCAAGGAGCTCTCACCCACTCCCAACTCAACCCTCCCAACCCAAACACACCCCACCTACCCACTCCCAACCCAACCCAAACACACCCCACCCACCCACTCCCAACCCAACCCAAACACACCCCACCCACCCACTCCCAACCCAACCCTCCCCCAACCCAAACACACCCCACACTCCCAATTCCAACCCAAACACACCCCACCCACCCACCCCCAACCCAACCCTCCCCCATCCTCCACCAACCACACCCCACCCAAGGGGCTCTCACCCATTCCCAACCCCCCAACCCCAAAGACCCCCCTCATCTCCTCCTCCATCCTACCCCTCCCCCCTCCCCCCACCCTCCCTTCCCCCACCCCATCTCCTCTTCTCCCACCCCTCCCCCTCCCAACCCTCCCCCTCCCAACACAACCCCTGACCCTCGATACCAAGAGCATGAAGGAGGCTCAGGACAGCCCGTGATTGGAGGGAATCGGGAGCATCAAAGGAAACCCACCAATCCAAGGCGGCCTTGTCTCCTGGAAGGGATCACAGACGGATGATGCAATGGACATTTTTAAGGCAGAGGTTGACAGATTCTTGATTAGTACTGGTGTCGGGTTACGGGGAGAAGGCAGGAGAATGCGGTTGAGAGGGAAAGATAAATCAACCATGACTAAATGGCGGAGTAGATTTGACGGGCCATATGGCCTAATTCTGCTCCTTTAACTTATCAAACTCATGAACAGAAAGTGATGGGTTCGAATCCCACACCAGAGACTTGAGCAGCAAAATGTTAGTGGCCACTTCCCCGGGCAGTGCTTAGTGAATATCACATTACTGAGAGAGCGTTGCATTACTGAGACCGTCGCAATACTGAGGGCATGCCAGAGTACCGAGGGCATGCTGCTGTACTTAGGGACCATCGCATTACTGAGGGAGAGTTGCAGTACAGAGGGAACGTTGCATTACTGAGGGAACATCGCAGTACCAAGGGAGCATTGTGATACCGAGGGTGTGCCACTGTACTGAGGGAGCGTTGCAGTACAGAGGGAGTGCCACGCTGTCAAAGGGGGAGAGGGGAAACAAAGCCCCTCTCTCATATCCCTCCGCACCGTATAGAGGGGGAGAGGGGAACTCATCCCAGTATCCTGGTTAGATCACTCCTAGCTGTCGCGGTTTGCTGCACAAATTGGTGCGCCTTTCCTAGAACAGACCAAAACTTTAATCTGATTTGAGACGTTCTGAAGTGGTTGAGATGTTATAGAGGCAGGTCCTTCCTTTTAATAACGTATTTGGTTATATATACTCCCCTGTTTCACGTTGATGTGTTGTTCCACCGTGACATCCCTGGTAACACAGAAGATGAGGGGGGGTTATAAATCGACTTGGGCGTAGCGTTCTAATATGTGCTGTATATAGAGCAGAATAAAATACAATTTGTGCAAACGTCTCTGTCTGTCTTTGGGGGAAGGTCGTTAACACAGATGAAAGATTGGTTATGCATAGAAACAGTCAGAATATGGGTCTTTGTCACAGCATATGTATTTTTGTATTGTATCGGTTATTATTGTCAGACAGTGACAAGTTTTGCGTGATATCAAGTCATATCATCCTGTACATTAGTCCAATCAAACACACACACAAGTACAACAAGTAGTGCAAAGATAAAAATACCAGAGTGCAGAATGTAGTCTTACAACGTTGTATTTTCACAGTTGCAGAGTAAGTGCAGATTTTTGTTTTAAGTGCAAGGTCCACAATAATGTAGGTTGGAAGATCAGGATTGCACCCAAGTTTATGAAAGGACCATTCAGAAGTCTGACAACAGAGGGGAAGAAGCTGTTCCTGAATTTGGTGGTATATGCTTTCAAGCTTTTTGTATCTGCGGACGGGAGAGGGGAGAAGAGGTAATGACCAGGGTGTAGCTAGTGTAAGAGAGGTATAGCCAGCAGAGTGCCCAAAGGGATGCCTCTTCGCAACGACTTATTTATCTACATCAATGACCTGGATAAGGGTCTAAAACTATCCACATTTGCCAATGACACAAAAATAAGTGGGAGGGCATGTTGCAAAGAGGATATCTAGAATCTGCAACAAGATATAGATAGGTTGAGTGTGTGGGTGCAGATTTGGCAAATGGAACTTAACGTGGGAAAGTGTCAGATTGGATACATATGTGACTGGAATGTAAAGGCAGAGCAGAGAGGTAAGTTTGGTTTATTATTGTCACTTGTTCCGAGGTACAGTAAAGCATTGTTGTTTGCGTGCTGTCCAGCCAAAGAATAGACTACATTTTTACAATCAAGCTGGCCACAGTGTACAGACAAAGGATGAAGGGTACAACATTCACTGCAAGATATACAGTAGCATTGAAGTGCAATAGAGTCTGATTAAAGATATTCCAAGGGTCTCCAATTAGCTAGATGGGAGGTCAGGACTGCGCTCAAGTTGGTGATACAATGGTTCTGTTGCCTGACATCAGCTGAGAAGAAGCTCCCTGAATTGGACGTGTGCGTTATCACGCTTGCCTGATGGGAGAGGGGAGAAGAGGGAGTGACCAGGGTGAAACTGGTCTTTGATTATGTTAGTGGACTTGCCAAGGCAGCGTGAAGTGTGGGTGGAGTCAACGGCAGGAGGTTAGTTTGTGTGATGGTCTGGGCTGCAACCACAATTTCTTGCGATCTTGGATGGAACTGTTCCCAAACCATGCTGTGATGCATCCCGATAAAATGCTTTCTACGGCGCATCTGTAGAGGTTGGTGAGAGTTGCAGGGGACGTGCCGAACGTTCTCAGCTTTCCAAGGAAGTAAAGGCGTTGGTATACTTTCTTGGTCATTGCTTCGATGTGGCTGGTCCAGGACAAGTTGCTGGTGATATTTATGCCTCTGAACTTAAAGTTTTCAACCATCTCTATCTGGGCGCTTTCAATGTATACTGGGCTATGAGTACCGCTTCGCTTTCAGATCACCGTCGATCACCATCTCCTTTGTGGGAATCAGTGGTAGCCTGTTCCCTGTAATGGAGACAGAGAGATAGAGAAAGGGCAGAGAGGTGTCAGAGATGGGTCGGAGAAATTAACAGGAAGGAACCGAGAAATAACAGAAAGGATAAACCCACACTGGCCTCCGCCCCTCAGCATTTGGGAAATACAAGTGAAGAGGAGTGGGAAGAGGAGCTGCCAAGGACTACAGTGAATGCCCAATACATGAATGATTAAATTGATTGATTGAAAGATGCAGCATGGAGACAGGACCTTCAGCCCACCAAGTCTATGCCAACCATCGATCACACGTTCACACTAGTTATATGTTATCCCACTTTCTCATCCACTCCCTACACGCTTGGGGGACAATTTTACACTGGGGCAATTAACCTACAAACCAGAAAGGAAACAAAGTGCTGGAGTAACTCAGCAGGTCAGGCAGCATCTCTGGAAACCATGAATAGGTGAAGAAGGGTCTTGACCTGTACCATCACCTATCCATGTTCTTCAGAGATGCTGCCTGACGTTGAGTTACTCCAGCACTTTGTGTGCATTCAGGTTTGCAGGTTAATTGGCCCTCTGTAATATTGCCCTCTTAGTGTGTAGGGAGTGGATGAGAACATGGGATAACATTGAACCAGAATGGATGAGTGATTGATGGTCGGTATGGACTTGGTGGGTTGAAGGGCCTGTTTCCATGCATCTTTGAATCAATAAATTCAATCAAACACGCATTGTAGTCCTTTTGTGTATTAACCAGCATCTGCTATCCTTTGTTTCCACAACCTACAAACCTGCACCTCTTTGGGATGTAGGTGGAAACTGGAGCACCCAGAGGAAACCTGGGTGTCAGGGGGAATGAGGTTAGGAGGGAGAGATAGATCAGCCATGATTGAATGGTGGAGTAGACTCGATGGACCGAATGGCCTAATTCTGCTCCTATCACTTATAACCTTGTGAAACCCATGCGGTCACGGGGAGAACGTATAAATGTCACACGGTCAGCAGCCAAGGTCGGGATTGAACCTGGGTCTCTGACGTTGTGAGGCAGTGGCTCTACCCGCAGCACCACCCCTGAATGGAGGTTGTTGCTGTTTCTTCTGCATGTTAACCATATAACAATTACAGCACGGAAACAGGCCTTCTCGGCCCTTCCAGTCCGTGCCGACCATTCATTTTCCCCTAGTCCCATCTACCTGCACTCAGACCATACCCCTCCATTCCTGTCCACTCCATATACCTATCCACTTTACTTTTAAATGTTAAAATCGATCCTGCCTCCACCACTTCTGCAGGAAGCTCATTCCACACAGTCACCACTCTCTGAGTAAAGAAGTTCCCCCTCATATTACCCCTAAACTTCTGTTCCTTAATTCTCATGTCATGCCCTCTTGTTTGAATCTTCCCTACCCTCAATGGGAAAAGCTTATCCACGTCAACTCTGGCTATCTCTTTCATCATTTTAAAGACCTCAATCAAGTCCCCCCCTTAACCTTATGCGCTCCAAAGAATAAAGACCTAACTTGTTCAACCTTTCTCTGTAACTCAGTTGCTGGAACCCAGGCAACATTCTAGTAAATCTCCTCTGTACCCTTCCTATTTTGTTGACATCCTTCCTATAATTAGGCGACCAAAATTGTACACCATACTCCAGAATTGGTCTCACCAATGCCTTGTACAATTTTAACATTACTTCCCTACTCCTATATTCAATGCTCTAATTTATAAAGGCCAGCACACCAAAAGCTTTCTTTACCACCCTATCTACATGCGATTCCACCTTCAGGGAACTATGCACAGTTATTCCTAGATCCCTCTGTTCCACAGCATTCCTCAATTCCCTACCATATACCATTTATCATGTTGTTTAAGGGAACCTTCCACTGGTCATTCCTCACAGCCTGGCTTCACATGAAGGAGAACAAACACAATCTCATCATGTTTCTGACTCACCGAGGAGCCTCGGTCTATTTTAAGACCATCCATTTGTACCTGTAGCTCTGTGAGCTGTTAATGGAATATCAGGCACGGTTCAGCCAGTATGTGGTGTTACTGCAAACACAGCAGGTCACAAGCTCTGACTCACTTCAGACTCTTCTGATTCACCTCAAACAACACAGGAAGATTCATAGAGTCATACAACACTGAACCAGGCCCTTCGGCCCAACTCGTTCATGCCTACCATGCTATCTTATAGAGGTGCATAAAATAAGGGGAATAGACAGTGCAAATGCACAGACTCTTTCTTTTACCTATGATAGGGGAATGAAGATCCAGAAATCACAGGTTTAATGTGAGAGGGGAAATATTTAATAAGAACCCGAGGAGCAACTTTTTCATTCGGAGGGTAATGGCTTTAAGGAATGAGCTGCCAGAGGAGGTAGTTGAGGCAGGTACCATAACAGTATTTAAAAGACATTTGAACAGGTATATGGATAGCAGAGGTTTAGAGAGAGGTGGGCAGGTGGGATTAGTTTAGATGGGACACTTTGGTCAGTTTGGATGAGTTGGACTAAAGGGCCTGTTGCCATGCTTTATGATTCTTAATCTTTTGCTAAATCTTGGTTCACATAACAACCATTACCCTATACCAATGTAGACAACTTCCATTTCCACGTTATCAGAATCAGAATCAGATTTTATTCGCCAAGTATGTTTTGCAACATACAAGGAATTTCACTGGCCAGGTCAGTCATACAATTAAAAGCAATGGACTCAAAAACACATTTTAACATGAACATCCACCACAGTGACTCCTACACATTCCTCACTGTGATGGAAGGTGAAATAAAGTTCAAGGCCTTCCTTTTGTTCTTTCTCGGTCATGGGCCTCGAGCCCTCCGTTGACGGGACTGTCTTGACTCCCGTAGCCGGTGGCGTTCTGGCCCTCCGCGTTGAGGGTTTCAGCTCCTGCATCGGGGGGATGTCAGCTACCCCGCGCCAGGCGATCAAAGCTCGTATCGGGGCTGGTCGAACCTTCTGAGACATTGGAGCTCCCGACTCGGCCTCTCCAGACTGCGAGCCCTTGATGGTAAAGTCCGCAGGCCACGGTGGGAGCGATCCCAGGCAAGGGATCCGCTCCGATATTAAGTCTGCGCCCTGCGATGGGGCTCACGACAGTCCGAGGAGGCCTCCAGCTCCATCGTTGGTAGACCGTAGAGCACGTAGAATGTGATCTGAAAATCAATCACATCTCCAGGAAGGTAAGAACTTGAAAAAAAGTTTCCCCATATTCCATCTACCAATGTTTTGGGAACACAGAAATATAGGAAAAGGGAACAGGGGCAGGCCATTCAGCCCTCTGAGTCTACTCTGCTGTTTCATAGAGTCATAGAGTCAAGGAGTGATTCAGTATGGAAACAGGCCCTTCAGCCCAGCTTGTCCATGCCGAGCAAGGTGCCCCATTTGGCCCATATACATATGAAACGTTCCTATTCATTCATACATGTCCAAGTTCATGGCTAATTCTTCATCTGACTGCCATACTCATGTGCTCTTTGATGTCTTTTGTATCTACAAAAATAGGGGGCTACGCAGCGGGTGAAGCCGCTGCCTCACGCCACGTGAGACCCGAGTTCGATCCTGACCTCGGGTACTATCACTGTGGAGCTTGCAGGTTCTCCCTGTGACCACGTATGTTTTTTCCGGGTGTTCCGGTTTCCTCCTACATCCCAAAGGCATGCAGGTTTGTAGGTTAATTGCCCCTCTGTAAATTGTCCCCAGAGTGTAGGGAGTGGATGAGAAAGTGGGATAACATGTCCCTAGGAGGGGTGCGCCACCAAGACAAGTAATTGTAAAGGTGGTTTATGACAGTGTCTTTGAGGATATGATGAAGATAATCATAAGAAAAAGAAATCTGAAATACGAAGGAGATAACATCAGTATCTTCAGAGACTACCCGGCCGAAGTGGCTAAAAGAAGAGCTCTATTTACAGAAACAAGACGCATCTTGAGAGACATAAAAGGAATAAAGGAGATCAGATATGGTTTGGTGTACCCGGCAATACTTAGAGTTACCTACGAGAATAAGGATCTTCGTTTCACCAAACATACAGCGGCACTGGAATTTGCTCGGAAAATACTGAAGGAGGCAGAAGAAAGAGAAGAAGGAGAAGAAGGAGACGCTGTGGAAGAAGGAGTAGACCCAACTGGGTAGTGGATGAATGAACTTTATGGACCTGTGGCTGTGAATCATTTACTGAGAAAAAGGCGGAATAATGGACATCGATTTGTAGTTTTATAATGTTTACTAATTAATTAATAAATACTAATTTGTAATTTTTAATTATTAATTATTAATTACTAATTGGTTTGATTTCCCTTACTCCCCTTATATAGTATTACTAATTATGATAATAATTATAGCTGAGATTAACAACTAAAAATTAGTAATATGAATAATAGAAAAATTTATTAAGAAAATAAAGTTAGCACCCCCACCCCAATATACACAGTATTTCAAATAAGAGCTGGAATATTTAACATCTTTTTTTTTTAATACGGAAGTCGTTAGATTAGTAGCCATGTTAGTGTGGCTTTCACTTGCACTCACTACACATTATATAAGTGTAGTTTCTTTTTTTTCTGATCACCTTTTTTTCACCCTTTACTTTTTTTATATTCACATTTGTTATTATTTTTGTTATTTTTTGCATAACACATACTTGATATTATATTATATATTATATAATCATGACTTTTATCTATTTTATATAATCAGATTAAATGAATATGGTTTAACGGAATTGGAAATTCGCATCGGATTGAAGTTGGGGTGTAGTGTCGGGCTGGAGGAGCCAAGAAGGCTACTCCAAAAAAAGCCACCCTAACAATAAAATGCAGGATATGAATGTAAGGAATGGAGATGATGGAATCACCTTCTGTAGCTGGAATGTTAAAGGAATCAATGAACCAATTAAAAGGGGAAAGGTACTAGCTCAGTTGAATAGATTGAAATCTGGAGTTATGTTTCTTCAAGAGACACATCTTAAAAAAGATGCTCAATATAGATTAACCGCGAAATGGATTTCAAAAGTATATCACTCTTCGTTTATACACAAATCTAGAGGAGTTGCAATAATTATTCGTAAAGGTATACCTTTTAAACTTAATTCATTAATAGAGGATAAGGAGGGTAGATATTTAATAATTACAGGGGAACTACATTCAAAAAAAGTAATTCTTATGAATATATATGCACCTAATTTTGATAATCCACTATTTTTTAAGAAAATATTTAATAGTATTCCTATATCCACCCAATATAATTTAATAATTGGAGGTGATTTTAATTGTACTTTAGATAATTATCTGGATAGATCTTCTACAAAAATTAAGGCTCTCTCTAAATCAAGCAAGCTTATAAACTCCTTTAGTAAGACATTGAATGTTAAAGATATTTGGAGATTGGATAATCCTACCGGACGGGAATATTCATTTTTCTCGCCGGTATTTGGAACATATTCGAGGATTGATTATTTCTTAGTAGACTCAAAACTACTCCCCTTTACATATGATGCAAAGTATCATAATATTATTATCTCAGATCATGCCCCTTTAACATTTAAGATAAAATTAAAAGATATGGTTAATAAAACTAATATTTGGAGATTCAATACACAGATATTAAAGGATAAAGACTGCTGTAACTATGTGGAGAAACAGATTAAATTATTTTTTGAAACTAACGATAAACCTGAGACTTCCTCATTACTATTATGGGACACATTTAAAGCATTTATGCGTGGTGCAATAATATCAGCACAAGCTCATTTTAATAAAGAAAATCGAAAGATGGAGCAAAAGTTAGAAAAAGAGATAAACCAATTAGATAGTGAAAATATAATACACCCTTCAAAAGAGTTGAGTAATAAAATTGCAATATTAAAATATAGATTAAATAAAATTTATGCGGACCAAGTGATAAAATTATACCAACAAACTAAACAAGTTCATTTTGAATTCGGTGATAAACCTCAAAAATTATTAGCACGACAACTCAGAAGATTAGACGATGAAAAAACTATACATAGTATTAGATCGGCGCAGGGAAATACGTTGACTATACCAAAAGACATTAATGATACATTTTTACAATATTATCAAAATCTTTATTCATCTAAATTAACAGGGCAAACAGATGAAATGGAAACATTTCTAGAAAAATGTCATTTTAATAAGTTAAATTTTGAGAGTAGGCAATTATTAAATGCTGAAATATCTGTAATAGATATCGAAGAATCAATTGGATCGTTAAAAAATGGTAAAACAGCGGGCCCCGATGGCCTGAGTGCAGAATTTTATAAAAAATTTCACGATCTACTTTCACCTAGATTACAAACAGTGTACAGACACACCTATGAATTAGGAAAATTACCAGACTCTTTAAATGAATCTACAATTACATTAATTCCTAAATTAGATAAGGACCTGGAAGACCCTGGATCATACCGAGCGATTGCCCTTTTAAATACTGATCAAAAAATACTAACTAAAGTACTCTCTCGGAGGCTAAGTTTAGTGATTTCCAAAATAATACATTATGATCAAACAGGTTTTATTCCAAAACGTTACTCATCACATAATCTTAGACGCTTGTTTAATATTATTTACTCGAGAAGAAGGAGAGATATAGAATTAGCAGTTATATCGTTGGATGCTGAAAAAGCATTCGACCAGGTGGAATGGTCATATTTATTTAATATAATGGAAAAATATCAACTGGGGGATGGATTTTGTAAATGGGTAAGAATATTATATTCTAACCCTACTGCAAGAATTTTAACCAATCAAATATTATCACCTAAATTTAATCTCTTTAGGGGATGCAGACAGGGATGTCCGTTATCCCCTTTATTATTTGCCTTGGTGATAGAACCTCTGGCTGAAAGAATCAGATCAGAACCCGAAATATATGGGTACAACACTGACATAACAAATAATAAGATATCTTTATATGCAGATGATATTCTGATTTATATTACTAAGCCGGAACGTAGTATTCCAAAGCTATTCAATGTTATAAATGAATTTAGTGTATTTTCAGGATATAGGATTAATTGGAGTAAAAGTGACATAATGCCTATAACTGGTATAAATGTAAATATATTACAAAAATACCCATTAAAAATAGTTACAGATAAATTTAAATATTTAGGAATTAATGTGTCTAAATCCTATAAATTATTAATTAAAGCTAATTATTATCAATTATTAGAGAAACTTAAAAAAAACATTTTATATTGGAAAACACTTCCTATATCTATGATCGGTAGAATTAATGCTATAAAGATGATTTTTTTACCACAATTGTTATATTTATTTCAGGCAATTCCTTTTTTTCTTCCAAAAAGTTTTCTAAAAAAAATTGATACCATAGTTAATAATTTTGTCTGGGATTACAAAAACCATAGAATAGGTAAAAAACACTTATGTAAGTCGAAGATAAATGGAGGGCTGGCACTTCCAAATTTTTTATATTACTATTGGGCAGTCCAGATTAAGAATATGAATTTTTGGTGGGTAAATATGGATGTTGAACCAATGTGGCTAAAAATGGAAAAGGAAGACTGTTTACCCTTCACTATAGAGTCGATTATTTTCGCACCAAAGGAAGTACAAAAAAAGACTTATAGGGACAACATTATCATTCATAATATTAGGCGTATTTGGAAACAGATAGTTAAGACCTTACATCTGGATAATCTTTCTTTTAGGTTATCAATTAGGAATAATCCACTGTTTAAACCCTCAATCTTAGATGCGGGTTTTAGACTGTGGGAGGATTTAGGAATTAAAAGAATAGAACACCTTTATAGAAATGGAAAATTATTATTATTTGAAGAGTTACAAGATATTTTTGGATTACCTTCACAACATCATTTTAGGTATTTACAAATTAGAGATTTTATTAAATGTAACACATACGACTATAAAAATAAAGGACCAGGCTTATTAGATGAAGTGTTTAATTTACATCCAAATACGGATAAGCTTATAGCTTATATCTATAATATTATTTTAGATAAAGAGAACCCAACAACTGAAACATATCGTCAAGCATGGGAAAATGAAATTGGATTACCTATAACGAAAGAAACTTGGGAAGAAAGCTTACAAAGAATACATTGGTGTTCTTTGAATGCCAGACATACATTGATACAATTTAAAGTTATATATAGATTACACTACTCGAAAACCAAATTAAAAAGTATTTTTCCTAACCTTTCCTCTATTTGTGATAAATGTAAGAATTTTGAAGCAAATTTAATACATAGTTTTGTAACATGTCCACGGTTGAATTTTTATTGGATTGAAATTTTTAAAGTTATTTCGGAAGTCCTTAAGGTTAAACTTGACCCAGACCCAAAATTAATAATATTTGGAATCCCGGAGCCAAATTTGGTACTTACAATTAATCAAAGAAATTTTTTTGATTATTGTTTAATAATTGGGAAAAAAATGATACTAAAATTTTGGAAGGGAACATTATCCCCAACAATTAAAATGTGGAAAGCAGAGATGTTGGAGACGTTGAATTTGGAAAGAATTAGATTTGTCCTTTTGGACAAGTATAATTCTTTTGAATTGATATGGTCTCCATATATACAGTATTTAGAGAAGTAGCTATTCTTGGAATCACGGCTTCGACGGGCACCCTATGGATCCGATGCGAATAACTTACCTATAATTGATAATATTGTGTATTTATTAGAGATATTTCTGAATGAAATAGTATCTCGTACAATGTCTTTAGTTTTTGTTTATATATATATATATATATATGTAATATTATTGTTTTTCAAATTATCTTTTTAATTTTTAATTGATATATGTGCGAAAATTTTTATTTTTATTTTATTCCCTTTTATTTTTCCTTTTTTCTTTATTCTTTTATATATCTTTTTCTTTATTTCCATAAAAATAGAAGATATTATGTATTGATATGCTATTTGTAGTAATACTGAATTAAGGTGTTAGTTTATAAAGTAAGCTATATATTGTAAACTATTTACTTCAAATAAAAAAAAAATATTATATAGAAAGTGGGATAACAGAGACCTATTGGGAATGGGTGATCAATGGTCATCGTGGACTCAGTGGGCCAAAAGGCCTAATTCCACGCTGTATCTTTAAACAAAACTAAATTAAATATTTCTATCTCTTTAAATGCATGATTTTCTCCGGCGTGTGGGAGGTTGAGGAGAGACTCATAGAGGTATATAAAATTATGAGAGGCATAGACAGTCGACAGTCAGAACCTTTTTCCCGAGGCAAAATGTCCAACACCTGAGGGCATAGGTATGTGAGAGAGGGAGAATTTAGTGGAGATGTGTGGGCAAGTTTTTTAGTTTACTTGAGTTAAGAGATTCAGCGCAGAAACAGGCCCTTCAGCCCACTAGGGACAAGTTATACTTATACCAAGCCAATTAACCTACATACTTGTGAGAATTTGGAGTGTGGGAGGAGACCGAAGACCTCAGAGAAAACGCATGCGGTCACCGGGAGAACATACAAACTCCGTACAGACAGCACCCATAGTCGGGATCGAACCCGGGTCTCCGGCACCGCCAGTGCTGTGAGGCAGCAACTGTTCTGCTGTGTCACCATGCCACCCAGAACATTTTTTACATAGAGAGTGGTGAGTGCCTGGAATGTGCTGCCAGGGGTGGTGGTGGGGGCAGCTATGATAGTGCCATTTAAGAGGTCTTCAGATAGGCACATGAAAGTGCAGGGAATAGAGGGATTTGGACAATGTGCAGGCAGAGATGATCAGTTTAACTTGGCATCGTGTTCAGCACAAACATTGTCATAGAATCATAGTCATAGAGTTATACAGCGTAGAAACAGACCCTTCGGCCAAACTTGCCCACGCTGACCCAACATGCCCCATCTACACTAGTCCCATCTTCCTGCATTTGGCCCATGTTTCTCTAAACCTATCCTATCTATGCACCTGTTTAAATGTTTCTTAACCATTGCAAAAGTACCTGCCTCAACTGCCTCCTCTGGCAGCTTATTCCATGATACACCCACCACCCTTTGTGTAATTATGGGCCAAAGGGCCTGTTCTTATGTTCTGAACACTTCACCAAGCTGCAGATCCGCTCCTCTCCTGGTGGTGGAGGCAGTGAGCTAGGCAGGGGTTGGTGGCTCAGCACCACCACCAACAGTGAGGTTATGGCACTGCAACGCCTTCTGGGGGAATTAATGTCTGCAGCCTCACAATACAAAATACACAAAGTGCTGTAGTAACTCAGCAGGTCAGGCAGCATCTCTGGGCATGAGCCTCCCCTGTGCCACATCTGGACGTGCTTATTTCTCCTCTCTCCTGCCCCTTCCAACTACATTCCTTCCTCTGGCTTCACAATTTGCTACTTTAGACTTTATAGATACAGCACAGAAACAGGGCGTTCAGCCCAGTCCACATCGACCAGTGATCACATTAGCACTATCCAACACACTAGGGCCAACTTACATTTTTTTTTACCAAACCCAATTAACCTACAAACTTGCATGTCTTGGGAGTGTGGGAGGAAACCGGAGCACCCGGACAAAACCCACAAAGTCACAGGGAGAAAACTCCGTGCAGACAGGTCTTTGGCACTGTAAGGCTGCAAGTCTACCACTGTGTCACTGTGCTGCCCCAACTCTTCAATCCTTTTGTCTCACACCTGTTCATTTTCATCTCTGGCCTTTGTCCAACTATCTGCCTATCAAAGCCCCCCTTGCCTCTGTTATCAGCCATGTTTATCCTGCATCCTCTCTCTTCCAATTCCCCCCCCCCCCTTACAATCAGTCTGAAGAAGGGTCACTACATGGAACATCACCTATGCATGTTCTCCAAAGATGCTGCCTGACCCGCTGAGTTACTCCAACACATTATGATTTTTTTTTATTACAAAGTGTTCCAAAAATGTAATCGTTATTTTTTCAAAAGTAAACTTTATCCGGAATAAAACAAAACTGTGCAAAAGCACTTCTGACTTTCTCAGCATTTATATATTTATTTGTGTTATTACTAACTATCCTTACACCAAGAGATAGTTGTGTTCCGAAGAAACCTCATGTTATAGAAAACGTGTTATACAAACACGTCACCCATTCCTTCTCTCCTGAGATGCTGCCTGTCCCTCTGAGTTACTCCAGCATTTTGTGTCCATCTTCAGGAGGTACAGGAGCCTGAAGTCCCATACTATCCATTTCAGGAGCAGCTACTTCCCTGCAGTCCCTTGCAATGTCGTCCGCTTGTAGCTGTGTGTGTTTTTAGTGGTGGTGGCACCAGCGGTGGATGGAAGGAACAATTTGCGCCAGTGAGTGCTCAAAACCTCTGGAGAAGGATCTCAATCCAAAACTTCACCCATCCATGTTTAGTTTATTGTAAAGTTGCAGTGTTGAAACAGGCTCTTCATCCCAGCAAGTCCACGCTGATCAACAATCACACACACATACACACTAGTTCTATCCTATACACTAAGGGGCAATTTACAGAAGCCAATGAAACTAAACATATTCAAGTCTTTGGAGTGTGGGAGGAACCTGGTGGAAACCCACGTGGTCACAGGGAGAACGTCCAAACTCCACACAGACAGCACCCATAGTCAGGATCAAACATGGTGCAGTAAGGTAGCAGTTATACCGCTGTGCCACTCTGCCACCCCTGTAAGATGCTGCCTGACCTGCTGAGTTACTCCAGCACTTTGTGTCCTTTTGTGTAAACCAACACCTGTGGTTCTTTGTTTCTACTAAATGTTTTAAGGTCAGTTGCGGGAAGCACTTCATCACACGGAAGCAGAGCGGCAAGAAATAGGAAACTGAGAGGCAACTTTTCCAGATGATGGTGGGTAATTGGAACGAGCTGCCAGAGGAGGTAATTGAAGCTAGTACTATAACAACATTTGAAAGATACTTGAACAGGTACCTAGGTAGGAAAGGTTTAGAGGGATATGGGCCAAACATGGGCAGGTGGGATGAGCTTAGATGGGGCACCTCGGTCAGCATGGTCAAGTTGGGCTGAAGGGCCTGTTTTGTAGGTATATTACAAAACTTACCTTCAGCGGTGCTGCAGTTCTGTCACTGGCCATGAGCGCGACTTTGGCGCCTTTAAGGGGGGGGGGGGGGGGTTAAAATGCGGTTTTCCCCTTGCCACCGGAATTATATTTTGTCAGAGTGCGATCTATTTCTGGAGATTTGTACCGACTGCCGGTAAGTTAATTTTTTTTTTAATCGCCCGACTATTTCAGCTCTGCAGTAAAATAAAAATTAGCTCCTAATACCGTGAGCGCCGACAACGGGGACGGATTTTACGTAGGGGACAGGTAAGTGAAAGCTGTTTATTTTTTCATATAAACTTGCTTGTTTAGGGGACTTTAATCAGTATTTCATGTTGCGAAACGGTGATTTATTCCCCATATGAACTGGCAGAATTTTTCCTGCCGATATTGGGTTTAAATTCACCGTAACTGCAACATTCCAATACATCCCATTCCAGAAATTCCCTCTCGCAAGCTGAATAAAATGCCCATTAATATATGGGCATTAAACACTAAATTCCTTCAATTTGGCCTATAAATTAATAACAATGAGATTTAAAAATCATGTTATATTGTGAATTCTTGTGTGAATGTTATTTGGACACTTAGGCTTTAAAAATAATATTAATAATTTCTTAAGAAATGGATAGATGTTTAGATCTAGTAATTGAATTTTGTAATTAGCTACAATTGGGTAACTAAGTAATTATATGCTTTAAGTTCAGGTCATCCAAGTAAGATTGTTTCATATTTGTTTCAGAATGCTTCAATCTATAATAACTGAAAATGTATTTCAGTTCTCTTAATTTGTAAGAAAGTTATGGACTTTTGACTGTCCTAGATCACAGCTTTTGAGTTAAGTCAATGGAAAGGCAATGGGGACCAAGATGCTAATTTCCGAGTATGAAAATGGCCATAACCTTTTTAATACTGAAGATATGAAAGTGAATTAGGTGTCAAATTAAACTTCTTTGTATGCTTTATCTGATGGGATAAATTGCAGACTTGATTTTTAAAATCTCAAAATTTTGTAACATTGCTATGTTTTGTGTGCTGAATGATTCTCAATGACTAAACATTGCAATCCCGTACTAATGAACAATGGTGCTCATGTATAGTCTGATTTTACTGCATTGCAAAACAAATCATTTCTAGGTAGATGTGACAATAAAGTACTATTGATATTCGGAGAAATAGACCCAAAGTGCTGGAGTAGCTCAGCAGGCCCGGCCAGGCAGAATCTCAGGAGAATGTAGTGAGGTGACTTTTCAGGTCGAGACCCTTCTGCAGAGCTGCCGTCAAGGGAGGTGCCTTAGTAGTCTAGCAAGCTGGCATCTGCTATGCTGAGGCCTAGTGCCAGGTCTTGGACACCTCCTCATACAGACCCCTCGACGCTGACCCCATCAGGCACCATCTGCCAGACTGTTACCGATCTCATCACTGGTTATCTCCCCTCCACAGCCCAAAGTCTGAAGAAGGGTCCCCATCCATATCCTCCACAGAAGCTGCCTGATCCGCTGAGTTACTCCAGTACTTTGTGTGCGTTGTGTGTGTTTTTTGTTTGTAAACCCGCATCTGCAGTTCCATGCGTTTCTGTTGATAATGATATTGAGAATTTGAAGTTTTCAGGCAGCACAGTGACACAGCGGTGGGGTTGCTGCCTTACAGCACCAGAGACCCAGGTTGGATCCTGAACTCAGCTGCTATTTGTATCAAATTTGTACATTCTCCCCGTGACTGCATTGGTTTTCTCTGGATACTCCAGTTTCCTCCCACGCTCAAAAGACGTGCAGAATTGTGGGTTAATTGAATTGAATTGAATTGAATCCATTTTATTAGCCAAATATGTATACATACAAGGAATTTGCCTTGGTGCTTTGCTCGCAAGTAACAAAATGATGTACAATAGACAATTAAAAATAAAACATTATCATTTAAACATGTGAAGAATAAATAAAATAAAATACCAGAACAAAAGGAGGCTACAGACTTTTGGCTGTTGAGTAGAGCTACTGCTCATGGGAAAAAAAGCTGTTTTTATGTCTGGCTGTGGCGGCTTTGATAGCCCGGAGTTGCCTTCCAGAGGGAAGTGATTCAAATAGTTTGTGGCCAGGGTGAGAGGGGTCAGAGATGATCTTACCTGCTCACTTCCTGGCACTTGCAGTGTACTTTTCATCAATGGAGGGAAGGTTGCAGACAATAACCTTCTCAGCTGATCGGATGACGCTCTGCAGCCTCCGGATGTCGTGCTTAGTGGCTGAGCCAAACCAGACCATGATGGAGAAGGTAAAGGCAAAGTCTATGATGACAGTATAAAACTGGACCATCATTGCCTGTGGCAGATTGTGTTTTCTCAGCTGCCGCAGGAAGTACATAGAGGTGCCTTTTTGACTGTGGGGTTGATGGTAGCCTCAGATTTAAGGCACTGGAGATGATGGTTCTCAGGAACTTAAATGACTCCACAGATGTGACTGTGGTGTTGTTGATGGTGAGTGGGGGGGGGTGGGAGGGGAAGCTCTCCTCAATTCCACCGTCTTAAGAGCATTGAGCTCCAGGTTGTTGAGATGGCACCAGGATACCAGCTGTGTCACTTCCTGTCTGTAAGCAGATTCCTCCCCATCCTGGATCAGTCCAATCAGGGTTGTGTCATCCGCAAACTTGAGAAGCTTGACAGAGGAGTCTGTGGAGGTGCAGTCGTTGGTGTAGAGAGAGTAGAGGAGAGGAGAGAGTACACAGCCTTGCGGTGCTCCTATGCTGAGTGTTTGCGGATCTGAGACGAGCTTTCCCAGCCCCACATGCTGCTTCCTGTCTGTCAGGAAGTTGATGATCCACTAACAGAGGGGTTCACGCACTGTCAACTGGGAGAGTTTGGAGTGTAGTAGCTCTGGCACAATGCTGTTGAATGCAGAGCTAAAATCCACAAACAAAATCCTTGCATATGTCCTCTGGTGATCTAGGTGCTGGAGGATGAAGTGCAGGCCCAGGTTGACTGTGTCAGATCTATTGGCCCGATATGCAAACTGCAGAGGGTCCAGCAGGGGATTTGTGATCGTTTCCAGGTGGGCCAGTGCAGGTCTTTCAAGGGTCTTCATGTTTACAGATGGCCAATGCGACAACTTCTGTAAAAATTGTCAGTTGTCCCTAATGTTAGGATAGTGCTAGCGTGCGGGTAGATCGCTGGTCTGCGCGGACTGGGTGGGCTGAAGGGCCTGTTTCCGCGCTGTTATCTCTAAAGTAAAATTATGCCCGCCTGCATGAGACTTTCCTTGGCCGCCTGCTGCCGGTGAACCAAGCAATTAGCAGAAGACACAGGGCGCATGTGCACTTTCACTTTCCCCAGACTTGCCCTTGGCTCTGGCAAGGAAGTGGAGTGAAACTGCACTGACCGAGTGACACTTTGTTGTTGACGCCGCCGCCGCCGCCGCCGCTACTGGTACATCCTGTGGGCTGTGAAATGAACACGTGAAACTGACCGAGTGATACTTTGTTGCCACCGCCGCCCAGTCTGATACATCCATCCCTCGCTGTGAAACTGACCGAGAGATACATTGTGGCCGCCGCCCAGTCTGATACATCCCTCGCTGTGAAACTGCCCTGTGGATACATTGTTGCCGCCGTCCAAACGGATACATCAGCGGCACGTGAAGCTGCCACTTTGTATCCAACTGCCTGTGTTCGAGCAGCGACATGAGTAGTAGATACAGCAAACAGGAAGTTTATCAAAACTTTCTGGACTTTTATCAGAAAGCTCTGGCCTCTGGCAACCTATCTCCCTGCACCGGGGAGGAGCAGGTGCTCCAGGGCAGGCTCTTCCTCAATTCTGTGACCAGCACGGGACACCGCTTCAAGTTCCTGGACTTCTACCGCCTGGCCTTGAATTTGATTGAATCCAAGGACGGTCAAAACATGGAGGAAGATGGTTTTCGAGGTCTGAGCAAAGCCTTCGAATTGCTGGAGATGTTGGCCGTCAATTTGTACATGTGGCCCTGGCGGAAGGAGATCAAGTCGATCAAGGTTTGATGTGTACAGAGTTCAGGGGCTGGTTCCCGGCCTCCTCCGCAGCCGGTGAAATGGGGAGGCAATGCAGGAAGGAACTGCAGATGTTGGTTTACACCGAGGATAGACACAAAATGCTGGAGTAACTCAGCGGGTCGGGTAGGATCTCTGGAGAAAAAGTGACGTTTCGGGGTCGAGGCCCTTCTTCGGGCTGAGGGTCAGGGGAGAGGGAAACTAGAGATCTGAAAAGGTGCAGAACAGATTAGAGCAGGCACCGGTGGATCGGTGATATCTCGGTGCTGTTATTTCCTGGGTTTGCGGCTTAGGTTTAATATTGTGCAATGCAATCCAATCAGATAAGACTACACATTAAACAACAAAGCCAAACAAGGTGTAGATGTTAGAGTAAAGGGGACGATACTAGAGTGCAGAATATCGTTTCTCAGCATTGTAGCGTAACACTTCTTGATACAAAGTCCAATGTCCGCAATGGGGCTGGTTGGAGACACAAGGAACTACAAATGCCGGTTTATTAAAAAAAACGACAAAAAGTGGTGAAGTAACTTGGGAGGTTAAGCAGCATCTCTTGAGGGAATGGACAGGCGATGTTTTGGGTCTGGATGCTTCTTCAGAATGATTGCCCCATCTACACTAGTCCCACCTGCCTATGTTTGGCCCATATCCTTATAAACATTTTCTATCTGGGAACCTGTCCAAATATCCTTTAAATGCTTTTATAGTACCTGCCTCAACTATCTCATCTGGCAGCTCACTCCATACACCCACGGCGCTCTGAGTGGGGAGGGGGAGGGGGGGGTGGTCACCGCTCTCTGCAGCCTTCTTTCTTGTGCGTTGGAATTGCCAAGCCGGGCCGTGATGCAATCGGTCAGGTACTCTCTAGAGCGTTTTGTAGTACTCTTACTATTAGAAGCCCCACAGTGATGGAGATCCAGGTTCAATCCTGACCTCAGGTGTTGTCCGTGTGGAGTTTGCACATTCTCCCTGTGACTGTGTGGGCTTCCTCCAGGTGCTGCAGTTTCCTCCCACATCCCAAAGACATGCAGGTTTGTAGGTGAATTGGTCTGTTGACATGTCTCCAAGTATGGATGAGACAGAAGGATAATGTAGAACTAGTGTGAACGGGTGATAGCTGGTCTGCGTGGATCGGTGGGCCAAAGGGACTGCTTCAGTGCTGCGTCTCCAAACAATAGTCTACCTAGATACAATGAATAACTTTGTTTGCAATGATATCCAGTCAAATCACATCATACACGAGGACAACAATGCCACACGCAAGCAGTGAGTCTGAAGAAGGGTTTCAACCCAAAGTGTCATCTATTCTTGTTCTCCGGAGATGCTGTCTGACCTGCTGAGTTACTCCAGCAGTGTGTGTCTATCTTTGGTGAGACACAAGTAAAACAGGTAGTGCAAAGCAAAATACCATAGTGTGGAAGATAATGCTACAGCATTATAATGTTATAGTTACAGAGAAAAAGAGCAGGGGCCACAAATTAGGTGGGTTGGAAGATCAGGACTCATAAGTTCTAGGAGCAAATTAGGCCATTCAGCCCATCAAATCTGCTCTGCCATTCAATCGTGGCTGATCTATCTTTTCCTCTCAACCCCATTCTCCTGCCTTCTCCCCGTCACCCCTGACACTGGTACTAATCAAATGGGCCTGGTGGGAGAGTAGGTGCCAGAGGTTATTGTTTGGAAGGACTAATGCTCTCTTGTTAATTTCAGACTTTCACTGGAGCCTTTGTGTACTTCATCCAACCGGTGTTCCCTCCCGGAATTCTGCGGGAGATTCTGGAGAAGTTGGGCTACGTTCAGAAAGGAGGCAGCGAGTTTGTGATGGCGGGGGAGGTGAACGAGGAGGTGGTTGGCCAGCTTGGCTTCGAATTCTTCTTGGCCAGGGCAGAGTGCGAGGTGATGCAGGAGATGCTGGGACAGGCACCCTCTCAGAGGCCCCAGGACATCGTCCAGCTGAGGTGCGGGGAGCCGGTGAGGCAGGACAACGGTGGGAAGCGGCTCGGCTGTGGCTCCGCGGGGGCCGGTGAAGGGGCCGGATCGGGGAACGAGGGAGCCCCACAGTCCGATGAGTTCCCCGCCCCGCTCCACTTCCCTGACCATCCCTTGCCCCTGGCAGAGACCAATGCCGGTGGGATCTTTGAGCTCGAGCCACGGGGTCTCAAGAACGACCCATTGACAATGTCCGGGAGGTTGCTGCCAGACAGCATTGACCTGTACAGTGATGCCGTCGTGGGAGGAGATCGGAGATATCTGCCAGACCTGGCGGCTTGCTTGAGTCCCGGTGAGTTGGGGCAGTGCAATTCCCTTCTGGTTCTGGATAAATCGCTGGTGGACAATGCCCGGGCAGAATCCCTGGGGAAACACTCACCTGGACTGAGTTTCTACTCCAGTTCAATCCTCCTCGACAACTGTCTGGATGGTAGGCCTTCCAATTTGAGTGTGGGCAACATTCCCGATGGGAGGCAACTGAGGAAGAAGGACAATGACGCCATGGTCCAGAAGCCAGCAATCAAACAGGAATACCCGGATGAGAAGAGGTCAGGGAAAAGCCCTCAGAACAAGTCCTCGCTGAAGTGCGGTGGGTTAATGAGTGGGACCGGCAACAGTCAGAAGAGGGAATGTATTTCGGCTGTGGAGATACAGTTGAAGAACATGGAGTTGGAGACGCTGTCCTATCCCACAGCGGAGACAGTTGGGCCCGCGGTGCCACGTCCGGTGGATGACTTTGCATCCTCGGAGTCACAGGGCCCAGGGCGGAGTCCACGGAAGCCCCCAGGGGCCAGAGAGCTTTGGTTGAACCAGCGGCCCCAGAACCTCCAGACCTGCCAACGTCCTGGTGTGGCCGAGTGCTGCTTGTGTTCCCCCGTGGAGATAGTGACCGGGCAGCCGCTGATGGATGGCCCTGAGTTCGGGCGCAGCTTGGCCCAGGAGAGCGGGGGCAGCGTTGTCCGTGAGCCACCGCAGTCCTTCTACATCCCACCCGGCAGCCTGGAGAGCCGGCCGCTCCTCGCCTCTCCCCAAGATGCCCGGCCCCCCCGCCCCTGCCCCAACTGTCTCCGGGAGCGCCTTCACGAGCAGGAGCTGGTGATTGGAGGCAGCGGCGAACCCTTCATCTACGTGAGCAAGCTGGCGGGACAGGGCACGGACGGCGAGGGCTGGTCCACCAGGTGCAACCTCTGCGAGGAGGACGTGTAGACACCGGACTTCCATCGGGAACTCTCTCCGTGACGGAGCCAGTCTATGTTCTCAGGAGGCGTCAGCTCAGCTAATCCTGCCCGGCTACTTCCCACTGACGCTGCAATGGTCCCCGCACCAAGGGCCAGGGAGCATCCAATCAACCAGGGCTTCCAATCCTGCTCCCCAGCAGTCAACACTCTATTAGTGATGCTTGCAAGCGAAGATTAGTTATCCTGCTGCCAGATATTGCTCAGGTGGCTGAAGGTTCTAACGAAAGTCGGTGGAGCAAGTGAAGCATGTCCACAACAACCTGCGGGGTTGGGTGAAGCCAATCACTGCCAAATAACCAGTGTGTCTCCAGCCTTACACCCAATCAGCCAACTCTCCTCACCACCCGCCCCTACTGCCTCTACCTGTACCCACAACTCGTTGCTAGGAAGGAACTGCAGATGCTGGTTTACACCGAAGATAGACACAAAGTGCTGGAGTAACTCAGTGGGTCAGGCAGCATCTCTGGGGTCGGAACCCTTCCACACACACAGTCTGAAGAATGGTTCCGAACTGAATCGATCGATGCTCTGTGTGGACTTGAAGGGCTTGTTTCCATGCCGTATCCCCAAACTACACTAAAGAAGGTGGAGATGGTGGTAGTTGAGAGGCTTTTAGATAGGCACATGGATGGGGGATGTGGGTCACGTACAGGCAGAGAAGAGTTGCTCTTGGCATCATGCTCACCGCAGACATTGGGCCGAGTGGCCTTGTCCTGTGCCTTTACGTGTAACTCCATGGATCAGGCAGCATCTCCAGCCGACCTGCTGAGTTTCTCCAGCACTTTGTGTTTTGCTTCAGTAAAGCCGCGGGGTTAAGAGATGGCGTGTCAGCACATGAGGTGGATGGACACGTATGTATTGGGTGCACATGTGTGTATGACACGGTGAGCATACAAACCAACCTGGGACAGACTCAACTCTGCTGCAATGCTCTGTACCTTTTTAATGCTACTTTGATCAATGAATAAAATATCAGGTGAACCTCACTCTTACGGCAGTGTTCCCACTACTCAGAAGGGCTGGGGGGGGGGGGGGGGGGGGGTGAGGTGGATGGTGGTGTTGGGACTAGGGCAGAGGTGGAGCGGGTTGGTGATACGGTACTTGTTGAATGGGGTAGTGGGGATGAGGGGTGACTGGGAGTGAGGGGGGCTGGAGGAGTGGGGTGGTGGTACAGAGAGAGAAGGGTTGATGTTAAGGTGATCCATCCTGCTCCATCCAAGGACTGTAAGAAATTGCAGAGAGTTGTGGATGCAACCCAGATCATCACACAAAGCAACCTCCTTTCCACTGACTCCGTCTACACCTCATGCTGCCTCGGCATGGCCACCAGCATAACCATGAACGAGTCCCACCCCGGTCACTCCCTCTTCCATCATCAAGACGTACAGTAGTGTGAACACACAAACCTCCAGATTCAGGGGCGCTTTCTTCCCAGCTGTTGTCAGGCAACTGAACCATCCTATTACAAGCTAGAGAGCAGTTCTAACCTACCATCTACCTCATTGGAGTCCCTAGAACTATCTTTAATCAGACTTCACTGCACTTTATTTTGCACTAAATGTTATTCCCTTTATCCCATTTCTACACATTATGGACGGCAATGATTGTAATCGTGTATAATCTTTCCACTGACTTTATAGCAAGCAACACTCAGTACATGTGGCAATAATAAACTAAACTAAACTAGGTGATGGGGTGGGACGGTGATCCTGAATGGGTAATGGATGATGCAGTGATGGAGATGAGGATGTGATGGAGAGTGGTGCTGGGAATAATGGTGGAGGAGTGGGCTGATTAGAGGGAGGGAGCTGAGGTAAGGTGGTGGAATGATGGTGGTGGATTGGATGGTGGGAGTGACAGTCCTGGGGTAGACTTGGGTGGTGGGAGTGAGGGTGGTGGGTGTGGAGAGACTGTGTGACTACCATCACCTCATGGTGTTAGATCTTTCTAACATGTTCTGTTTTTAATTCACTGGGGCCAATTGTCTTACTGTTTGCAAGACCAACATTAATAGATTAGGAAGGATCATGGGGAGAAGGCAGGAGAATGAGGTTGAGAGGGAAAGATAGATCAGCCATGATTCAATGGCAGTGTAGACTTGAAGGGCCGAATGCCCTATTTCTGCTCCTATCACTTATGAACTCATAATTGCCATCGTTAGTGGCGCTTGAGAGGCTAATGAATCACAGCTCCACTGCCGATCATCAATTGTGCCCTCCAAGCTCCTGCCATCTCGCCTCAGCCCCTGCCCCCTCCCATTCCCCCACCGCACCCTTCCCAACACCCAAAATCCCCTCTGCCAAAACCAGCAGCTGTACCATCTCTTCACCCCCCCCCCCCCCCCTCCCTTGGCCGTGCCCAGTGACTGGAGCCAAGAACCATGAAGACAACACTTCAATTTACAAAAAACGAGTCAAAATCCTGATATTCCTGTGCCGTTCCATTTACTGAATGACATTCCATCAACAGGCAAGTCAGACATTTTCAGTCAGCTACATAAAGACAGCATGGTAAGAGGGTGGGGAGAAGGTATTGAAATCAGGTAGAGAACTGAGCAGCCTTGTTAGCCTGAGCAGGTAGTTATGCCTTGCAGCGCCAGAGACCCGATTTCGATCCCAACTGTGGGTGCGGTCTGAACGGAGTTTGTACATTATCCCCGTGATTTTTCTGGGTGTTCCAGTTTCCTCTCACTCTCCAAAGACGTTGGGGTTTGTAGGTTAATTGGCTTTGGTAAAATTGTAAATTGTCCCTAGAGTGTAGGATTGTGCTAGTGAACAGGGTGATCAGAGGTCGGCACAGACTCAGTGGGCCGAAGGGCCTGTTTCATCGCTGTATCTCAAAAGTCTAAAGTTAAAGGTGTTTCACCACAGAATAAGAGATCTGCACTCTTTATTTAACCTAGGTCAGACTTGTACATATTGTCGAAACAATGGGTACATCTGCTACTGTACGTCGGCGAGACCAAATGTAGACTCACCATCCATTTCGATGAACATTTGTGGTCGGTCCGCCTCGGCCTATGGGATCTCCCAGTTGCCAACCATTTCAACTCCCCTTCCCATTCCCACACTGACCTTTCTGTCCTGGGCCTCCTCCTTTGCCAGAGTGAGGCCACATGCAAGTTGGAGGAACACCACCTCTTATTTCGCTTGGGTAGTTTACAACCCAATGGTTTCAGCGTTGAATCCTCCAACTTTAAGTAACATCTACCTCATCCCTCCCACCTCCTTCCCCCTCCCCCCAGTTATTTAACCAATTTTATAGTTCCCCACATTGTTTTGAGTTCACACCTCACCTAGCCCACCAGGCCAGCATCCTGCCATAGGTCATTTGTGATTGGACCTGGTCGTTTTTCACGTCCAGCCCTTCACCCCCGCCCCCTACTTTCAGTCTGGAGATGGGTCCCGACCCAATACAGCACCTTTGTATCTATCTCTCATTTGCATTGTCAGCAGTTTAAACAGAATCATGTTATAAACATCATAATGCAACACTATAGGACTTTGGTCAAGCCCCATTTGCAGTGTTGCGTGAAGTTCTGGTCGCCCCATGAAAGGAAGGATGTGGAGGCTTTGGAGAGGGTATAGAGTATGTTTACAGAATGTTTCTGAAGAAGGGTTTCGGCCTGAAACGTTGCCTATTTCCATCGCTCCATAGATGTAGGTATGTTACAAAACTTACCTTCAGCGGTGCTGCAGTTCTGCCACTGGCCGTGTGCACGACTTCGGCGCCTTTGAGAGGGGGGCGGGTTTAAAATGCCGTTTTTCTCCATCCTGTTGAAATCGATCTTTGTCAGGCTGTTTAGTTGCTGAAGAAAAATCGCTCCAACTGGCGTTTTATCAAGTTTATTAAAAATAGCGCTGGATAATTTAATAGCAGGAGTAAAATTAAAATAATCTTCTAAAGCCATCAACGCCGACAACGGGACAGATCTCACGTACGGATCAAGGTACGCCGTTTATTTTTACATATAAACGCGCTTCTTAGGATGCCTTTAATCAAAATTTCACATTGCGAAAAGGTGATTTAGGCCCCATACGAACCGGCAGTGTTTTTCCTGCCGATATGGGGTTAAATTCACCACAACTACAACGTTCCAGTCGATCGCGTTCCACAAAATCTCACTCGCAAGATGATTTAAATGGCCATTCATAACGGGAATTAAACACTAAATTCCTTCCATTTGTCTTATAAATGCATGACAATGTGGCGTCAACAGGTAGCTGAGCCCTAGAGTACAACCTCGCTCTGCTACAGCAACATTGTAATATGGTTAACGCACCAACTTAACGTGTCACCACTGAATAAACAACACTTTGAACCGGCCTGATGTCTCACCTTTATTCACCACGTATGGTGCCGCTACAACAATGAGATTTGTAGTGGCATAAAAATCATGTTATATTGTGAATTCTGGTGTGAATGTTATTTGGACACTTATGCTATTAAAAAATGTTAATCTTTTCTTAAGAAATGGATAGATGTTTAGATCTAGTAATTGAGCTTTGTAATTAGCTACAATTAGGTAACTAACTAATTATATGCTTTAATTTCAGTTTTGAGTTAAGTCAATGGAAAAGCAATAGAGAACAAGATGCTAATTTCCAAGTATGAAAATGGCCATAACTTTTTTAATACTGAAGATATGAAAGTGAATTAGGTGTCAAATTAAACTTCTTTTTATGCTTTATCTGATAGGATAAATTGCAGACTTGATTTTTAAAATCTCAAAATGGTGTAACACTGCTAATAGATGCTGCCTCACCCGCTGAGTTTCTCCAGCACTTTTGTTTACCAGAATGTTGCCTGGTTTAGAGGGTTTCTGCTACAGGAAGAGTTTGGATAGACCTGGATTTTCTTCTCTGGAATGTCAGAGGTAGAGGGGAGACAATGGAAGTAAATAAGATTATGAGAGGCATAGATCGGGTGGACAGTCACAACCTTTTTCTAAAGGACATAGTTTTACGGTGAGAGGACGAACGTTTAATGGAGATATGTAGGGCAACTTTTTTAAAATTAAAATCAGAGTGTGGGGGCCCAGAATGCTCTCCCAGGGGTGGCGGCGGAGGCAGAAACAATAGTGGCTTTTCAAGAAGCTTTTAGCCAGACGTGTGGAAGTGCAGAGAGTAGACGGGTATGGTTCATGTACAGGCAGATGAAGTTGCTATAACTTGGCATCATGTTCGGCAGAAACATTGTGGGCCGAAGGGCCCCATTCCTGTGCTGTATTGTTCTATGTTCTAACGTAGAGTGAAACACCAGTAGAACACTGTGAAAAATATACATCTTCTAGATGCGCTGGGACGCATCCTCAGTGATTTGATCTGGGGTCATCGGGTGTTTCGGGTCTCACAACATCAGACACCCTCGCCCAGGCGACCCAGCCGGGGTTGATCAGGCCCAGACTTGCGTCCCAGCAGCAACCGCCCACGGATCAGCCATCTTAATAACTACTCTGCAGGGGTTGGGAGACTCTAGTGCATGGAGCTGACTGGGCTCTGTGGGGCGAGTCCTAGCTGGGCTCCTCCTGCGTCTCACCAGGTTCAAGGCCTGTGTGCTGCACCCCTTTCTCCTTCTCCGAGCATTTCATTCTCGCCTGACGGATTTTTAGGCCATGGTGTTTCATTAGGCCTTCCCGTAGCTTTATTGGGTGACTTTCTCACGAAAGGCACAGACTGGGGTGCTAACCCAGCTGTGTTGGTAGAGAAGGAGCTTGGTCCATTGGCCCTCATCAGTCAGGGTGCTGTAGAGAATTTGGGATGTTACGTTGTACAAGACATTGGTGAGATCGCATTTGGAGTACTGCGTTCGGTTCGGCACAGAGACGATTTATGAGGATGTTGCCAGGACTCGAGGCCCTGAGCAACAGGGAGAGGTCGGGCAAGCTAGGGCTTTATTCCCTGGATTGTGGAAGGCTGAGGGGTGATCTTGGAGAGGTGTATAAAATCATGAGGTGGATAGATAGGATGAATGCACAATCTTTTACCCAGAGGAGGAGGATAAATAACCAGATGATATTTAAAGTGAGAGGGGCAAAGTTTAATAGGAACCTGAGGCACAATGTTTTCACTCAGAGGGTGGTCGGTATATGGAATGATGTGCCATAGGTAGTTGAGGCAGGTACTATAACAGGCACTTAAAATACATGGATAGGAAAGGTTTAATAGGCCAGACGGAGGTAAATGGGACAGGGCCTTGGTCAGCATGGACTAGATGGGCAGATGGGCCTGCTTCTATGCTGTATCCATGTGAGACCACATTAGTTACCATTACGGCCCTGCTATTTATCGTGGCCAATTACAACTCCAGGCATCAACAAGGATTGGATACAAAGTGCTGGAGTAACTCAGCAGGTCAGGCAGCGTCTTTGGTGTAAAAGGAATAGGTGACGTTTCAGGTCGGGAAAATACAAACGCATCTGAAGAAGGGTCCCGAGCTACAACATCACCCATCCTTTTCCTCCAGAGATGCTGCCTGACCCACTGAGTTACTGCAGCACTTTGCGTCTATCCCTCTAAACCTTTCCTGTCCACGTACCTGTCTAAATGTCTTTTAAATGCTGTTATAATACCTGCCTCAACTGCCTCCTCTGGCAGATAAGGAACTGCAAATACTGGTTTACCAAAAAGAGACAAAGTGCTGGAATAGCTTAGCCGGTCAGGTAGCATCTCTGGAGAACATGGATAGGTGATGTTTCAGGTCGGGACCCTTCTGGAAACCACATGGACTGGTTAAAAAGCATTTTAACCCATTTAACCTGTTCATCCAGCTTGGATGGACTCGGATGCTGACTGAGTGAGAGGGGGGAGGTGGGAAGAGGTCCACACAGAGCTTGTGGATCAGCTGGACAAAGTGGCCAAGTTCTGTGTCACATGTTTGAAGCAGCAACTCCAATAGCCCTGTAGATTCTGATCACTCAACAGCGATCCAGTCCTCATTTGGTAAACCTATTGTTCAACCGGCTGACAGTCCTTGGTCACGGCCTTGGTCCTTGGTCGCAGGCTTCTGCCCCTCTTGGTCAGTGCTGATTGTGCAGGTCGGTGGGATTGGGGTGGAGAATCCTCTCCCTGTGAGCTTCATACACTTCCTGCATCTCCACCAGGTCCAGGTCAGCGGGAATCACCTAGAACACAGTGTTTGAGTTTAGTTTATTGTCACATGTATCGAGGTACACTGAAAAGCTATTGTTGTGTGTTAACCAGCCAGCAGAAAGATCATACATGATTACAATTGAGCAATTTACAGTGTTCAGATACACAATAAAGGGAATAACACGAATAACGCTTAGTGCATGATAAAGCCCAGTAAATTCCCATCAAAGATGGTGAAAGAGTCTCCAATGTGGTAGACAGTTGCTCACAGCTGCTCTCCTGTTGTTGGTCGGATGGTTCAGTTGCCTGATAACAGTTGGGAGGAAACTGTTCCTGAATCTGGAGGTGTGCGTGTTCACACTTTTGTGCCTCGTGCCTGATTGGAGAGGGGAGAAGAGGGAGTGAGTGGTCTAGATGCATCCTTGGTTATGCTGGTGACCTTGATGAGGCAGCGCGAGGTGTAGATATAATTAATGGAAGGGAGGTTGGTTTGTGAGATGGACTGGGCTGCCTCCACAATTCTCTGCAATTTCTTGTGGTCTTGGATGGGGCTGTTCCCCAACTATGCTTTGATGTATCCCGATAAAATACTTTCTATGGTTTAACAGTGAGTGGAAACGGTGCATCTCGCGATTACACCCCTGACCCCTCCACCCTCTGCACCACCAGCCATCGAACAATACAGCAGCGTAGAAGCACAGTAACAACCGCAGATGCTGGATAATACACATAAGGACACAGTACTGGAGTAACCCAGTGGGTCTGGCACCATCTCTGGGGAACATGGATAGGTTTGGGTCTCGAGCGGAAACTTCACCAATCCATGTTCTCTAGAGATGTTGCCTGACCTGCTGAGTTACTCCAGCACTCTGTGTCTGAATACAGCAGAAGAACAGGCCCTTGGGCCCCTAATGTCAGTGTCAAACATAAAGCCAAGACCAACTCTTAACTGCCTGCACGTAACCCATATCTCCTCCCCCTCCCAATTGCTAACAAATCCATTTGCCTATTCAAAAGTCTCTCAAATGCTATTATTGTAGGTGGGCGTCAACGGTTACGGGGAGAAGGCAAGAGAACAGGGTTGAGAGGGGAATTTATACAAGCCATGATCGAATTGCGGAGCAGACTCGATGGGCTGAATGGCCTAATTCTCCTCCCATGTCCTATGGTCCATGATGTTGCTCATGCACCTCCTGATATTGTAGTTCTGCCTGCCCTTGGGCATTTGATGCAGGATGAGGTTTCAGAAAATCATCTCATCGAGGTGCATAATGTTCCTTTGCTAATATAGGTTAGAGTTCTCCTTGCAGCGACACCATCTCTAAATCCATAGCAGCGTGCATGACCGTACAGGCAGCGCCCACGCTGCCAGCGGCTACTGCCCTCGTGTTACTCACCAGCACCGGTGCAGGGACTTTGAATGAAGTCTGCTTGACCAGCCAGTCTTCATAAAGCTGATGGAGACTTTGCAAGTATTCCTTATAAATGGAACAAAGGCAGCAGTGAGCAAAACCCATGCAGCTACAGCCAGATTCCTGCCCCAACAGCCCTGCACATGGGCAGTTCTTGCCCCAGTGTCGGGTGATTGATGGTCAGCACAGACATAGTGGGCTGAAGGGCCTTCTTTCATGCTGCATCTCTCCACACAGATCATTGTACCCTGCCCTCTAACACTTTGTGAGGATAAACCCATGTTTAAAACAAACTATTTCACTGTAGTTATGTACATGTGCTACAATACAGTATCATGGAATCATTGAATTGAATGTTGCTGTCATTGCCTCATCATGAAACCGTCCTACCGATGCCATTCCTCCCTTGCCCCTGTGCTATCCCTTCACGGCCGAGCTCCCTGCTCACCTGTGGGATAACGGTCTCCTCACTCCGACACCTCTGCTTCAGTCTCCGGTAACAGGTCTCCGGTGAGGTCTGCAGGTACACTGGGGAAGAAAAGGTCAACATGTATCACTTGTTCAGGAACCCCGCCAAAATGCACCCGCCCTGTCTTGTTGCTTTTAGAGAACGGAGAGGATGCGGGCTTTACTTTAGACTTTACAGATATAGCGCGGAAACAGGCCCTTCAGCCCACTTATGGAAAGCTGCCTGCATCTATCGCCCCCTCCGGCAACTCGTTCCAAATAAATGATAAACCGACCCGTCAGGTCCCTCCCTGCCCACCAGCAATCACGCCGTACACTAACAGTATCCCACACACTAGGGACAATATACAATCTTCACTGAAGCCAAGTAACTTACAAACCTGTACGTCTTTGGAGTGTGGGAGAAAACCCTTGCAGTCACAGGGAGATCAGTGTTGAACCCGGGTGTCTAGCGCTGTAGAGCAGCAACTCAACCACTACGCCACCATTCTACCCACTCACCACTGTGCCGCCCACTCACCATAAATATGGGGCATGGTCAGCGAAACCTACAACCTTTGAAGGAGTGCAGAATAGCCAGGGGTTTCACAGGAAGACTAGTTTTGGATTTGCAAAGTTGCAACTGAATTTAATTTTTCCTGAGATCCGAGGGTAGATTTGCATTTTTTGACATGTGTTGGAACACAAGGACCTGAGGGATGGATTGATCATGCATTTGGAACGGGCTGCCAGAGGACGCAATAGATACAAGAACCTTTCAATAGTTCTGATCTGTGAATAGGCCCAGTGGTTCAGGGGTATTAATGGTCAGATTTTTTTTAAAGTTTTTGTAGATACAGCATGGAAACAGGCCTTTGGCCCTCCGAATCCACGCCGACCAACGATCACCCTTACACTAGTTCTATTCTACACTCTAGGGATAATTTATAGAAGTCAATTAACGTATAAACCTGCATGTCCTTTGAACATGGGAGGAAACCAGAGAAAACCATTTGGCCATAGGGAGAACATGCAAACTCTGAACAGACAGCACCTGTGGTCAGGATCGAACCCGGGTCTTCGGCACTGAGAGGCAACAGCTCTACTGCTGTACCACTATGCCGCCCCTCAGAGGAATATGGAGCCAATACCACAGGAGTTGCCCACAGTGGGGATACTACTTGCAACACAACTAAAATCCAAGTCTGAACAAGTAAATGTCCCAATTCATTCCTTGATGTTATCCATTGGCGAGGCATGATAAATGAACACGTGTCATGTGAGAGGTGCCATTACACGGTACCGCCATGTACCGTCACATAAACAAGTGCTGCTCTTACCCATCAAGTCAACTGGAATGTTGATGTTCGCTACGATCCATTCAAACCACTCGGACAGCACGGCGTAGTCTACAGGAGGCATGATGGAGCTGCAAAGAGTGAATTGTCCCAGTCTCACAACTCATCTACACATCATCAGCAGATCAGTAAACACTGAAACAAACCAAGTCAGTACACGTGCCAATAATTAAGCTAAACCTTTATATCGAGTGCTCGCTTAGTTCAAAGGTGGGACAGTGAACCCTTGGTTTTACAGATTTTGGTTATAGCGGACATACCGACTGATGCTCACCGCTGGGCCAGATTGCCGATGAAACAGTCTTCCAGTTCATCTGGGGGTCGAGGATAGACCGGGTGCAACGGGCCACAATGCACAAGTCGGCAGACAAAGGGTGTAAAAGCGTGCCCAATGTCGCCCTCACCCTGATGGCCACCTTCGTGTGTGGCTGCATCAGGCGGAGCGTAGAGCCAAGGCACATGGCAGGCACGTGCCATCAGGGTAGGCAAGGTAGGCACTGCCTACCCTGACTAAAATTATGAAATGGCAATTTTTAAATATAAATAATAAAGGCATGGGAGAATTATGCCTGTCTAAGAGATCGATCTCTTAGGCAGGCATAATTCTCTGTGCCTTTCATCCGCAGCGCTTGTAACACGGGAAGCTCTGTGCAGCCCCCGTGCCGTCTGAAGCCGTCACTTTCAATGGAAGCTGAAGGCAGCAGAAATTTTGCCTTTGCAGCACTGCGCATGCGCATCATCTTTCTGCGCATGCGCATCGCGAGTTTCTTGGCGGGATGTTCAAATATGGATTGCCATTATTTTAATAGTATCTTAGCAAACAAATGGAGAATGGACTTAATGTACCAATAATGTGGTAAGTGCATTTCTTTGTGCTTTATGTTTTTAAATACTGTATTTCCCGGGGTGGTGGGAGAGCTCCGTTCACAGTGTTTGGGCAGTCTGGCGTTGTGAAGGAGGGGATTGGGGTCAGTAACCCACTTGCCACGCTCCGGTCTGAGTGCAGGTGAGATGGGACTAGGTGAGAGTAGTCCGTTCGGCACGGACTAAAAGGGCCGAGATGGCCTGTTCCCGTGCTGTATTGCCATATGTTTTTATTGTGGCTGGGGAGTGGATTAGCTCGGGTGGTAGCCGCAGCGCTCCGGGCACGGACAGCAGAACTGGCCGCCACTTCCGCGGAAGGAAGCAGCTCGGGTGATTGCGAGTGTCCGCCGGGACCCTGCCACTTCAGCCCCTTCTGCTGGTCCCCACTCACCTCTGGCAGTGCTCTCCGTCTGAACATCTCTCACCTGCCGCTCGCCGGCCGGCTTCCCGCAAATCTTTAAATTCCGACAGCGCGTTCACGGGTCCAGTTTAGGTTACTTGGCTGTGGGAATTTAAGGATTTGCGGGGCACGGTTGACAAGAGCGAAGCCAGCGAACGGCAGGTGAGAGATGGGGGTTACACAAAAAGCTGGAGAAACTGGTCGACCCGAAACGTCGCCTATCTCCTTCGGCCCTTAGATGCTGCTGCACCCGCTGAGTTTCTCCAGCTTTTTGTGTAACCCTCGATTCTCCAGCATCTGCAGTTCCTTCTTTAACACGGCAGGTGAGAGATGTTCAGACGAAGAGCACTGCCAGAGGTGATCAGATGGCGCTGAAGAGCAGCCGGTTCTGGTGTTGGGTCCCAGTGGCACGGGTGGGGGACAGATTCGTGAAATTTGAGCAATGTATATAGACTGTATTGAACAATGGTATAGCCTCCAAAAATGTCAGATGATATTTTCGCACAGTTCATATATTGTATATATTTATTACCTGAATAAAGTCTATTTCGAAATTTAAAAAGATGTAACCCCTAGACGTTTCCTCAGCAGCGCCTTCCACCATCACCTCTACATTGATACAGTTCCAATCTGTCTCTTCTCAGTCCAGGCTCGTCTCCAGTCTGAAGAAGGTACGAGACTCAAAATGACACCCATCCTTCTTCTCCAGAGATGCTGCCTGACCCGCTGAGTTACACCAGCATTCTGTGTCTATCTTTGCTCTATTGAGACCTTGGAGCTCTGCAGCTTCGGGCGGGTAAGGCTGTTTAATGTTTCAGCTGGGAAAAGGCACCTCTGTCAGTGCAATTCTTGCTCAGCCATAAATGTTATTGTTTTTATCTGCACTTTCTCTTCAGCTGTATTCTGCACTCTGGTATTTTTCTCTCTGCACTACCTGTTGCACTTGCGCATGGTTTAACTGGACAACCCGCAAACTTAGTTTTTCTGTTGTATCTAGGTACATGTGACAACAATCAGCTTGGTACACGTGTCACAACACATGACAATCAATTCCAATATGAAGGAGGTTTAAATGCTTCTAACCTTCTCAGTCTGTAAGGGGCAGCATTGTCAGAGCATTACAGAGCATGGAAACAGACCTTTCGGCCCAACACGCCCATACTGACCAGGATGCTCCAATCTACCATGTCACCCTGGTTAATGACTGTGGAGGGTACACAAAAGGCTGGAGAAACTCAGCGGGTGCAGCAGCATCTAAGGAGCGAAGGAGATAGGCGAGATTTCGGGTCGAGACCCTTCTTGAAGAAGGGTCTCGACCCGAAACCGTCGCCTATCTCCTTCGCTCCTTAGATGCTGCTGCACCCGCTGAGTTTCTCCAGCCTTTTGTGTACCCTCGATTCTCCAGCATCTGCAGTTCCTTCTTTAACACTTAATGAGTGTGGAATTGGGAGTAGATTTGTTGTCCAATCTGCGCACTGGATATCATTTACCTTTTGTAGTGGTTCTCCACAAAGACGTACTTGGCACTATGAATGGACCTCTCCATCATTCGGACAGGCATTGTCTGTAGACGAATGTAACAAGTCGGAGTCATGGAGTCATATAGCGTGGATACAGGCCCCTCAGCCCAACTTGCCCACACTGACCAACATGCCCCATCTACACCAGTCCCACCTGCCTGCATTTAGCCCATATCCCTCCAAACCTTTCCTATCCACGTATGATGGGTACCATGTTGCGATAGTACCTCCACACAGACAGGATCGGAGGTCAGAATACCTGCGTATCGGTGAGGGAGCGTTTCTTCCAGCTGTGCTGCACATCTGCCCTACTTTAAAGACCTTAATCTGGACATTGTTCAGCTTCACTCTTCTAGAAAGCCTCAACATCTTCAAACCTTTCCGTTACTCAGATCCTCGGCAATAGTGCCACCCCTCGTAACTTTAACTTGATTTTTTCTTATATGTATTTATTTCACTTATGCACGGCAATAATCTGCATGCAAACAATAGGATCCCACTTGTACCTTGGAACACGTGACAATAAAGCATTGAAAATGGCATTCAGAAGATAACTTGAGTATCGGGAAGTACCTGAGGCCGACTGTGTTGCTGCAACATGGTCAGTTGTACATAGGTCTGTAGTGTGATCGCCCAGCGCGATGGGTCTTCATACATCAGACCCTGCCAGGAAACGGTCGGGGTGTTAACAGATGAAAAGTCATGTTTCCAGAGCCTCAGTGAGTGAGTGTACATCCCCCCCTCCAGTCCCTATGGGTTAAATGTTCAACTTCAAAGGAAGAAGAATAACTGGTGGGAGATTCTAGCCGGATACTCTCAGGGTGATCTGCTTTCTTCCCAGCTGTTATCAGACAACTGAACCATCCTCTCACCAACTAGAGAGCAGTCCAGATCTACAATCTACCTGATTGTAGACCCTCTAACTATCTACAATCGGACTTGAACTTAACGTTATTCCCTTTGTCCTGCATCTGTACACTGTGGACAGCTTGATTGTAACCATGTATAGTCTTTCCGCTGACTGGATAACCTGCAACACAAAAGCTTTTCACGGTAGACTTTGCTTTAAACTTCAGAGATACATTGCGGAAATAGGCCCTTTGGCCCACCTAGTCTGCGCTGACCAGCGATCACCCCATACACTAGTTCTATTCTACACACTAGGGATAATTTATAAATTTACCGAAGTCAATTAAACGACAAATGTGTACGTCTTTGGAATGTGGGAGGAAACCAGAGCACCCGGAGAAAACCCACGCGGTCACAGGGATAACACACAAACCCCATATAGAAAGCAGAGTCAGGATCATACCCGGGTCTCTGACACTGTAAGGCAGCTGCTCTACCACTGCACTACTGTGCCTCCCTCGGTACACACGACAATATTAAACTAAAGTAAAGGCCAGTGAGCCAACACTGCTCAGTGATCATCTGTGGTGTTGATTGCCTAGGCCAAGCCTTGGGCTTACCACCTTTAGATGCTGGCCTCTACACACTGATAACAGCAGTGTATATGATATCCTAGTTCAATCCAGGTAAGTGTAGGTGGTTTACTGCAGGCTTGATGAGTGTGAATGGTCTGATTCAGGAATGTCAAACCAGGGTAGGACTTTCACAGTGAACACCAGAGTAAACAGTGTGTAGTAATGATAGTTACATCAATAAATAAATAGGGCTGCACAGTGGCGCAGCGGAAGTGTCGCTGCCTTACAACACCAGATACCAGGGTTCGATCCCGACCATGGGTGCTGAGTTTGCACATTCTCTCTGTGACTGCATGGGTTTCCTCCGGGTGCTCCGGTTTCCTCCCACACTCCAAAGACATACAGGTTCTGTAAATTGCCCCTAGTGTGTAGGATTCATAGAAATATAGACATAGAAAATAGGTGCAGGTCTAGGCCATTCGGCCCTTCGAGCCTGCACCGCCATTCAATATGATCATGGCTGATCATCCAACTCAGTATCCTGTACCTGCCTTCCCTCCATACCCCCTGATCCCTTTAGCCACAAGGGCCACATCTAACTCACTCTTAAATATAGCCATTGAACTGGCCTCAACTACCTTCTGTGGCAGAGAATTCCACAGATTCACCACTCTCTGTGTGAAAAATGATTTTCTCATCTCGGTCCTAAAAGACTTCTGCAGACTAATGTGTATGGGTGATTGCTGGTTGGTACAGACATCATCCAAATTTATTCACATCAGGATAATTTAAATAATTACTGTCACGTGAAACTGAGTCAAAGAAAAGAATATACATGATTACAATTTGCAGGTTAATTGGCTTCTGAAAGTTGCTCCTCATGTGGAGGATAGTGCTAGTGTATGGGTTATCACTGGTCAGCACAGACTCGGTGGGCCCATGGGCTTGTCTCCACACTGTGTCTCTGAACTAAACTACAATGAGTGTAACGCAGCATTACCAGCAGGTTGTGATTCCAGATGTTCCTCCACTTTGACACTGGCTCCAGTAGTACCTGAGGCAACACATGGAACGTACAACATCACCGCGCTGTCAGAGCAGGAGATCATAAGTTCATAAGTTACAAGAGTAGAATTAGGCCAGACAGGCCATCAAGCCTACTCCACCATTCAATCATGGCTGATCTCCCTTTCTCTCTCAACCCCATTGTCCTGCCTTCCCCCCATAACCCCTGACACCCATACTGATCAACAATCTATCCATTTCTGCCTGAAAAATACCCAATGACGGCCTTCTGTGGCAATGAATTCCACAGATTCAGCACCCTCTGAGTAAAGAAATTCCTCCTCATCTCCTTTCTCAAAGTACTCCCTTTTATTCTCAGGCTGTGCCCTCTGGTCCTAGACTCTCCCACTAGTGTAAACGTCCTCTCCACAACAGCAGAAACACGAGAGCCTGTGACTGTTGCACACCGGGCTAGGGGACTGTCACATTAATCTCTAAAGTCTAAAGGCCATTCGGCCCTCAGCACTCTTGCTGTTCTGTTCTGTTCTGCAACAGTCACAAGTCATAGGAGAAGAATTGGACCATTTGGCCCATTAAGACTACAGCACCATTCAATCATTCACTCTCCTTTGCTCTGCATCCCCTGAACCAACCCAAACACCCTCAACTTTGGCCTTGAATATTCCCATAGTCAGGGGCACTCAAGAATTCTAGATTTCACATGCGAGGAAAGTTTCCCAAATCCGGGCAACACTGCTTACAATCTAGGAATTAACTAAACACCTTCACTTAGGCTCTTGCTTACCTCAATGTTGCTGTACTTTGCAAAGTATTGCAGGCACGTAGTCTTTCCACTTGCAATGTTCCCTTCAACACAGATCTGAAATGAAGCACAAGAGCAAAACTACTGGGTTCCGCCATCAGAAGCCATGTTCCACAGAGCGGAACCCACAGTGGGGCCTAGGATCCTCCGTACGGAACATCCCCCTCAGGAGACTTGTCTCCAGGGAAGGGGAATCAAGAACCAGAGGACATAGGTTTAATGTGAGAAGGTGCCACGTGTGGCTAAAGGCACCCACAGGACACTGCGGCCTAGAGGGAAGCCGGCACGGAGCGAGGTCAGAGTCCCGGCAGTCGGGCCGAAGTGGACGAGCAGCATCACCAAGACCAACGAGGGACCCGGCGTGGGGGGGGGGGGGGGGTCGAGAACAAAAAAGGGACCATTACTATAATGAGTACTATTTATAACTGTCGTCAACAGAAACGTGGCGACTGTTTTGTGTACTTTGTATGCAAAAACAGAGAATTTCACTGTACATGTGACAATAAAGTATCATTGAATCAGTGAGTTGTAATAGGAACCCAAGTGGTTTGTGACATGCACAATAGTGCATTAACCAACTCTCTCCTCATAGAAGTTCACACCGTGCACATCGATGGTCGCTGTGGACTGGGAGGGCCTCTTTCTGCGCTGTATCGCTAAAGTCTAAAGGCCATTCAGCCCCCCAGTACAGTTCGGTACCCCAACTTCATTTATTACACTGTGCACATACATACTACAGGGGTTCATGATACGTACCACCAACTTCTTATCCTCCGCCAATCCACCGCTGAGAAACCGGGCTGGAAAATACAGACACCCATTTTAGATGATAAATAGAAAACAGGAGGTGGTCACAGGCTGACAGAGTGACGGGGGGGGGGGGGCACAGGTTTGGGTGATGGACAGGGAGAGAGGAATGCAGTGTAGATACCAATGGGAAACAGTGACACAAGGCCATTTCTATAAAAGACCGTGTTTTCACTACAAGATTGTGCAACTCCCTTCAATGGCTGCATGAGGACATGAATAGTGTGGCCTTGCACACACAGGCCTGATAGAGTAGTTACAATCACTGCATCAAGATCACCAATGTTCACAAGGACAGAACACTGAATAAATTGGGTAGACAAAGAGTATTTTGCCCAGAGTAGGGGAATCATGAACCAGACTTCACAGTTTAAAGGGGGGGGGGGGGGGGGGATTTAATAGGAACCTGAGGAGTAACAAGCTGCTGGACGAGGTAGTTGAGGGCAGTTACTATCATAACATTTTTTTAATTATAGAGGTACATGCAAAGGATAGGCTTTGAGTGATATTGGCCAAACACAGGCAGGCGGGACTAGTGTAGATGGGGCATTTTGAAAATAGTGGCACGTCTGGCGGCTCCGTAAACTGACACAGTGTGCTATTGCTATACACTTGTGCTGTGTCTGAGATGATTATCTAAGATGTATCTAAGTGTTTATATAGTGATATTTGTACTGAACTGTATACATCAGGGGTTCCCAACCTTTTTCGTCCCGTTTACCCCTGGCAACTTTAATAGTATAATAACAATGTAATTTCACTTAATTATGAACAACTAATGATAAACAGATGCCGGTATATCAGAACCAAACACAGTCATTCAATGAGAAAAAATGTACAAATCCAGAATCCAGAATTTACCGCCGGGGGTAAATTTACCCCAGGTTGGGAACCCATTGTATACATAGAAACATAGAAACATAGAAAAATAGGTGCAGAAGTAGGCCATTCGGCCTTTCGAGCCTGCACCGCCATTCAATGTGATCATGGCTGATCATCCAACTCAGTATCCCGTACCTGCCTTCTCTCCATACCCCTGTTCCCTTTAGCCACAAGTGCCACATCTAACGCCCTCTTAAATATAGCCAATGAACTGGCCTCAACTACCTTCTGTGGCAGAGAATTCCAGACACTCACCACTCTCTGTGTAAAGAATGTTTTCCTCATCTCGGTCCTAAAGGAATTCCCCCTTATCCTTAGACTGTGACCCCTTGTTCTGGACTCCCCCAACATCGGGAACAATCTTCCAGCATCTAGCTTCTCCAACCCCTTAAGAATTTTGTACGTTTCTATAAGATCCCCCCTCAATCTTCTAAATTCCAGCGAGTACAAGCCGAGTCTATCCAGTCTTTCCTCATATGAAAGTCCTGACATCCCAGGAATCAGTCTGGTGAATCTTCTCTGTACCCCCTCTATGGCAAGAATGTCTTTCCTCAGATTTGGAGACCAAAACTGTACGCAATACTCCAGGTGTGGCCTCACCAAAACCCTGTACAACTGCAGTAGAACCTCCCTACTCCTATACTCAAATCCTTTCGCCATGAATACTAACATACCATTTGCTTTCTTCACTGCCTGCTGCACCTGCATGCCTACTTTCAATGACTGGTGTACCATGACACCCTGGTCTCGTTGCATCTCCCCTTTTCCTAATCTGCCACCATTCAGATAGTAGTCTACCCTCATGTTTTTGCCACCAAAGTGGATAACCTCACATTTATCCACATTATACTGCATCTGCCCATTCACTCAGCCTATCCAAATCACCCTGCAGCCTCCAAGCATCCTCCTCACACCTAACTATACCCCCCAGCTTGGTGTCATCTGCAAATTTGGAGAAGTTGCATTGAATTCCCTCGTCCAAATCATTAATATATATTGTAAATAGCTGGGGTCCCAGCACTGAGCCTTGCGGTACCCCACTAGTCACTGCCTGCCATTCTGAAAAGGACCCGTTTACTCCTACCCTTTGCTTCCTGTCTGCCAGCCAGTTCTCTATCCACATCAATACTGAACCCCCAATACCGTGTGCTTTAAGTTTGTATGCTAATCTCGTATGCGGGACCTTGTCGAAAGCTTTCTGAAAGTCTAGATATAACATAGCCACTGGTTCTCCCTTATCCACTCTACTAGTTACATCCTCGAAAAAGTCTATCAGATTTGTCAGACATAATTTACCTTTCGTAAATCCATGCTGACTTTGTCCAATGATATACATAGAACTAGTGTGAAATGGATGGTCGGCGTGTACTCGTTGGGCTGAAGGGTCTGTTTCCATGCTATATCTCAAAACTAAACTAAAATGCTGTTATTGTACTTACCTCAACTACCTCCTGTGGCAGCTTGTTCCATAAGTGGAAAAACCTGCCCATCAGGTCCCCTGTAATATTTCCAATCCCATCTTAAAAGCAGTTAAATAAATAAGTCAGGGCGGTGATTGAGAAAATTGTCATTTACCAGAATGGATTAGAGGTGCAAAAAGTTGAACAGATTGTTTTCTTTGGATCGTTGGAGGGGGAGGGCAAATGGAAAAGAGGATTAGGGATGGGGCAAAGACTGGCAATTGGTTGGTGTGGTGTGGTGTGGTGTGGCGTAGTGTGGTGTGGTGTGGTGTGGCGTAGTGTGCTGGAAGCTGAGGGGAGATTTGTTACAGCAACGTTGCACGACTCTCCAGTCGGCAACAGTGTAACTCCACACGTACAAGATAAGACACAAAATGCTGGAGTAATCCAGCTGGACAGGCAGCATCTCGCGAGAGAAGTAATAGGCGACGTTTCGGGTCGGGACACTTCTTCACACCAAGCGCAGACAGACACAAAGAAAAACACACACACACACACAGAAACACACACACACACACAGAAACACACACACACACACAGAAACACACACAAAGGCACAGATAGACGATAGATAGGGAGATAGACGGATGGACTGATTCCTCCTGTTCTCCGACTCTACACATGTTTACATAACTTTCATTCATTTGTTCCATGTCTTGCTTCATCACTGTCTATATCTCTCGTTTCACTTTCCCCTGATCAGTCTGAAGGGGGGGGGGGGGTTACACAAAAAGTTGGAGAAACTCAGCGGGTGCAGCAGCATCTAAGGAGCGAAGGAGATAGGCGACGTTTCGGGTCGAGACCCTTCTTCAGACAAGAAGGGTCTGGACCCGAAACATCACTCATTCTTTCTATCCAGAGATGCTGCCTGTCACACTGAGTTACTCCAGCATTTTGTGCATATCTTCGGTTTAAACCAGCATCTGCAGTTCCTTCCTACACACGTGTTACCTGTACAACCGCAGCGGCTGGACAGTTTCAGCAGCTGATGAAATCCCTTCCAGCACCGCACAGCCATCTTCCATAGCTTCCATACACACATCAGCAGCAGGCAGATGCTTGAAGAACCAGCACATGAGCCGGGAGCCTCATAATGCGCGGCCGACTCGGAAGCACTTACTTGCGCCGTCCCGCCCCGTGAACCGCGGTCACAATGTAACATCCCCACTTGTATCGCTTCCCCCTGCTCCGCTGTAAGGGAACGCTGCCGTCAGACCAACCCTGACATCCAAATAATAGTGGACAGTCGCAGAACCACAGAGGCTGCGAGTCTGAAATATGAACAGAAAACGCTGGAAGCACTCAGTGGGTCAGTCAGCATCTGTGGAGAGTAAAACAGCATTTCAGACTGTAGACGGGGGCAGTGACGCTCGCAATATCTAAATGTTTAAAACCACACTTGAATTCAGACTCCCAACAGTCACACAACACGGAAACAAATCTTTCAGCTCAAACTGGTCCATTCCCAGTGTAAACTTGTCCCACCTGCCTGCCTTTGACCCATATCCCTCTAAACCTTTCCTATCCATGTACCTGTCCAAATGTATTTTACATCTGATTACAGTACCTAACTCAACTACATCCTCCGCCAGTTCGTTCCATACACCCGCTACCCTCTGTGTGAAAAAGTTGCCTCTCAGGTTCATTCAAATCTTGCTCCTCTCACCTTAAACATATGCCCTCTGGTTCTTGAATCTCCTACCCTGGGTAAAAGACTGCATTCACCTGATCTATTCCCCTTGTGATGTTATACACCTTTATAAGATCACCCCTCAGCCTCATGTGCTCCAAGGAATAAAGCCTGCTCAACCCCTCCCTATAGCTCATGCCCTCAAGACCACACAACATCCTCATAGAAACATAGAAAATAGGTGCAGGAGTAGGCCATTCGGCCCTTCGAGCCTGCACCACCATTCAATGTGATCATGGCTGATCATCCAACTCAGTGTCCCGTACCTGCCTTCTCTCCATACCCCCTGATCCCTTTAGCCACAAGGGCCACATCTAACTCCCTCTTAAATATAGCCAATGAACTGGCCTCAACTACCTTCTGTGGCAGAGAATTCCACAGATTCACCACTCTCTGTTTGAAAAAAGGTTTTCTCATCTCGGTCCTAAAAGACTTCCCCCTTATCCTTAAACTGTGACCCCTTGTTCGGGACTTCCCCAACATCGGGAACAATCTTCCTGCATCTAGCCTGTCCAACCCCTTAAGAATTTTGTACGTTTCTATAAGATCCCCCCTCAATCTTCTAAATTCTAGCGAGTACAAGTCGAGTCTATCCAGTCTTTCTTCATATGAAAGTCCTGACATCCCAGGAATCACTGGTGAACCTTCTCTGCACTCCCTCTATCGCAAGAATGTCTTTCCTCAGATTAGGAGACCAAAACTGTTCGCAATACTCCTGGTGTTGTCTCATCAAGACCCTGTACAACTGCAGTAGAACCTCCCTGCTCCTATACTCAAATCCTCTTGTTATGAATGCCAACATACCATTCGCTTTCTTCACTGCCAGCTGCACCTGCATGCCTACTTTCAATGACTAGTGTACCATGACACCCAGGTCTCGTTGCATCTCCCCTTTTCCTAATCAGCCACCATTCAGATAATAGTCTACTTTCCTGTTTTTGCCACCAAAGTGGATAACCTCACATTTATCCACATTATACTGCATCTGCCATGCATTTTCCCACTCACCCACCTATCCAGGTCACCTTGCAGCCTCCTAGCATACTCCTCACAGCTAACACTGCCCCCCAGCTTTGTGTCATCTGCAAACCTGGAGAAGTTGCATTCAATTCCCTCGTCCAGATTATTAATATATATTGGAAATAGCTGGGGTCCCAGCACTGAGCCTTGCGGTACCCCACTAGTCATTGCCTGCCATTCTGAAAAGGACCCGTTTACTCCTACTCTTTGCTTCCTGTCTGCCAGCCAGTTCTCTATCCACATCAATACTGAACCCCCAATACCATGTGCTTTAAGTTTGTATACTAATCTCTTATGTGGGGTCTTGTCGAAAGCCTTCTGAAAGTCCAGATATAGCACATCCATTGGTTCTCCCTTATCCGCTCTACTAGTTACATCCTCGAAAAATTCTATAAGATTAGTCAGACATGATTTACCTTTCATAAATCCATGCTGACTTTGTCCAATGATTTCACCACTTTCCAAATGTGCTGCTATTCCATCTTTAATAACTGACTCTAGCATTTCCCCCACTACTGATGTTAGACTAACTGGTCTGTAATTCCCCATTTTCTCCCTCCCTCCTTTTTTAAAAAGAGGGGTTACATTAGCTACCCTCCAATCCTCAGGAACTACTCCAGAATCTAAAGAGTTTTGAAACATTATCACTAATGCATCCACTATTTCTGGGGCTACTTCCTTAAGTACTCTGGGATGCAGCCTATCTGGCCCTGGGGATTTATCGGCCTTTAATCCATTCAATTTACCTAACACCACTTCCCGGCTCACCTGGATTTCACTCAGTTCCTCCATCTAATTTGACCCCCGGTCCCCTGCTATTTCCGGCAGATTATTTATGTCTTCCTTAGTGAAGACAGAACCAAAGTAGTTATTCAATTGGTCTGCCATGTCCTTGTTCCCCATGATCAATTCACCTGTTTCTCACTGCAAGGGACCTACATTTGTTTTAATTAATCTTTTTCTCTTCACATATCTATAAAAACTTTTGCAGTCAGTTTTTATGTTCCCTGCCAGTTTTCTTTCATAATCTATTTTCCCTTTCCTAATTAATCCCTTTGTCCTCCTCTGCTGGACTTTGAATTTCTCCCAGTCCTCTGGTAGGCTGCTTTTTCTGGCTAATTTGAATGCTACATCTTTTGTTTTGATATCCCTCATTTCCCTTGTTATCCACGGATGCACTACCTTCCCTGATTTATTCTTTTGCCAAACTGGGATGAACAATTGTTGCAGTTCATCCATGCAGTCTTTAAATGCCTTCCATTTCATACCCACCGTCAACCCTTTAAGAATCAATTGCCAGTCTATCTTGGCCAATTCACGTCTCATACCCTCAAAGTTACCTTTCTTTAAGTTCAGAACCTTTGTTCCTGAATTAACAATGTCACTCTCCATCCTAATGAAGAACTCAACCATATTATGGTCACTCTTGCCCAAGGGGCCACTCACAACAAGACTGCTAACTAACCCTTCTTCATTACTCAATACCCAGTCTATAATAGCCTGTTCTGTCATTGGTTCCTCTACATGTTGGTTTAGAAAACTATCCCTCATACATTCCAAGAAATCCTCTTCCTCAGCACCCCTGCCAATTTGATTCACCCAATCTATATGTAGATTGAAGTCACCCATTATAACTGTTTTACCTTTGTTGCACGCATTTCTAATTTCCTGTTTGATGCCATCCCCAACTCCACTACTACTGTTAGGTGGCCTGTACACAACTCCCACTAGCATTTTCTGCCCCTTAGTGTTTCCCAGCTTTACCCATATTGATTCCACATCCTCCAAGCTAATGTCCTTCCTTTCTATTGCGTTAATCTCCTCTCTAACCAGCAACGCTACCCCACCTCCTTTTCCTTCCTGTCTATCCCTCCTGAATATTGAATATCCCTGGATGTTCAGCTCCCAGCCTTGGTCACCCTGGAGCCATGTCTCCGTGATCCCAACTATATCATATTCATTAATAACTATCTGCACATTCAACTCATCCACCTTATTACAAATGATCCTTGCACTGAGACACAAAGTCTTCGGGCTTGTTTTTACAACACTCTTACCCCTTATACAATTATGTTGAAAAGTGGCTCTTTTTGATTTTTGCCCTGGATTTGTCTGCCTGCCACTTTTACTTTTCACCTTGCTACCTGTTGCTTCTACCCTCATTTTACACCCCTCTGTCTCTCTGCTCACACATTTCAGAAACCCAACACCTGTTATTCTCTGTTTATTACCAGAACCAGCCAGGTGAATCTTCTCCGTATTGCATCCAGTAGGTTTAAATTTAGTCTTATGTTTAGGTTTATTATTGTCATGTGTACCAAGGTACAGTGAAAAGCATGCTATCCAATCAGTTTGGATAATACTAGTTTGGTTTAGTTTATCATTGTGTAGCAAGGTACCGTGAAAAGCTTTTTTGTTGCATGGTTATCCAGTCAGTGAAAAGGCTATACATGAAGAAGGGTCTCAACCTGAAGTGTCACCTATTCCTTTTCTGCAGAGATGCTGCCTGACCCGCTGAGTTACTCCAGCTTTTTGTCTATACATGATTACAATCAAGCCGTCCACAGTGTGCAGATACAGGATAAAGGGACATTTAGTACAAAATAAAGTCCAGTGAAGTCCAATTTAAGAAAGTGTTTCTATACATCAATACAATCAACTCAAACACAAGTACAATAGGTAGAGCAAAGGGGAAGATACAGAGTGCAGGATATCGTTCTCAGCATTATAACGCACCAATTCCAGAGACAAAGTCCAATGTCCGCAATGGGGTACAGGGGAAATGGACAGTACACTAGCTTATGGAAGGACCGTTCAGAAGCCAGATAACAGAGGGGAAGAGGAAGTTCCTGAGGGTCAATGATAACTCACAGCCTGTGGGGATGGTGGATGTGGAAAACATGATTACAAAGATAAATTGTACAGGTAACAGGGCAATAAACCTGCAGATCTACAACTGGATGCAAAGAAGCAAGATTGACTGTCAGAGGGTGGTGAATCTGTGGAATTCATTGCCTCATGTGGAGGCCAAGTCAATGGATATTTTTAAGTCGGAGTTTGACATATTCTTGATTAGTACGGGTGTCAGGAGTTATGGTGAGAAAGCAGGAAAGAGGAAAAGATAAATCAGACGTGATTGAATGGAGGAGTAGACTCGAAGGGCCGAATGGCCTAAATCCGCTCCTATAACCTATGAACATATGATACAGTCAGCCAGTGTGGGGTCAATGGGTCGAATGGTCTTCTTCTGAAACCCCCTAAATTCTGGCCGCCTGCTCAGACCTGATTAGGTCCACTCCACCAGCGGGTCTGTCCCTATCCACAAACTCGAATCCCTTCCTTGTTTTCACTGTCTCCCATCCCCCACTCCAGCTGTGTCCAAGTTTGTGAAGTGCATCAACAACAAGGAGAAAGTGTGCAGATGTTGCTCGACGGCGATAAGATGGGCAAGTGGTCTGAGAAATGGCAGATGGAGTTTAACTCAAATAAGGGTGACTTCACATATTGGGAAGTCAAACCAGGGCAGGATCTAGTATGACTATGATACTTCCTCTCCCTCACACTGACAACAACCATCAGGCTATTGAACACTACAAACTTCAACTAAACTCCAAACCACCCCCCACTTGGGTTGCACTAGGGACTTTGGGCTTTGTTTTGTTTTTGCACTAATATTGTTCTTTGCAATGAACGTTATTTCCTTTATCATAAGGTCATAAGGAATAGGAGTAAAATTAGGCCATTCGGCCCATCAAGTGTACTCCACCATTCAATCATGGCTGAACTCAGTACACATGACAATTGTCCTGTAACTGTACACTGTTGACAGCTTGGTTGTATTCATGTATAGTCTTTTTACTGACTACTTAGCACACTAACAAAAAAAGCTTTTCACTGTACACGTGACAATAAACTAAACTTAACTTTTATGCATTGAACGTTTTGTTTTGTTAATTATATTATCTATTAGGCACTGTGTTTATAACCCTTTTGTTTATTGCTGTTACAAGTAAGAATGCTGAAGATAAACACGAAATGGTGGAGTAACTCAGTGGGACAGGCAGCATCTCTGGATAGAAGGAATGGGTGTCGTTTCGGGTCGAGACCCTTCTTCAGACTTGCCCGTTGCTCTGTTCCAGGATAGCGGACAATAAAACACTCTTGACTCTTTTGCCAACTCCTTTCAATCTAAAACTGAGAAAAAGAAAGTTTGTGGCTTTTTAAAAGTTCTGACGGAAATGTCTGAGCCCGATACATTGCCCCGAGTTGCATGCCTCAACATATAACAAAACAAACAATAACAATTTACTGCACGGAAACAGGCCTCTCGGCCCTTCCAGTCCGTGCCGACCATTTATTTTCCCCTAGTCCCATCTACCTGCACTCAGACCATACCCTTCCCGTCCATATACCTATCCACGTGAATGAAACAATGTCATACAATCAATAAATCACAGCTATTATTCTTATTCTTCTGTTTATTTTGGTGACCATTCTGGAGTGAGAGGATGTAAAGTGAGTGGGTTGAAGGAAGTGAAAGTATTTCCGCGTGTTGCTGCCCCCTGGGGGGGAGAGGTGGAGAACCCGGTTAGTTGATGCTTCAATCAAAGGCAGACACAGAGAGATTGGCTGTTGACTGGCCAAGAAAGTATTCAGGAAGTGTTTCAGCCCGAACAACTGCAGACTGCAACTGTACAGAACCGCTCTGAAAACAGCAATAAAATGCCTGACATAGAGGTCAATTTCCCATTTGTGAAATCCAAACGGAGTGTGCTGAAGATTCTGGAGATGGTGAGAGGGAGTGAATGGGAGAGAGAGAGGGGGGGGGGGAGGAGAGAGAGATGGGGGGACAGAGAGAAAGGGGGGGAGAGAAGGAGATAAGTAGAGGGAGGCAGGGAGAGGGGTTGGGGAAAGGGAAATATGGGGTAAGTGAGTGGGGGGAAGAAAAAGAGGGAGGCATACAGAGTGTGAGTGGGGAAGACATTGAGATAGAGAGATACAGAGAGAGTGAGAGAGTGAGGCGTTAGAGAGAGAGAAAGGGGGTGATAGTGAAAGGGGAAGAGGGGAGGAGAGAAGACGGAGAAAGAAAGAGGCTGGAAGACAGACAGCGGGAGGAGTGGGGAGCGAGAGAGAGAGAGAGTGAAAGAGAGGGATGGGGAAGAGTGAGTGAAAGGGGTGGAGAGAGAAGGGGGGGGAGAAAATAAGGGGAGGGAGAGGGAAAGACGGGTTGGAGGGGGGTCCAGTGGAGGGAGGGGGTGGATAAGGGGTGTGGGGAGAGGGAGTGCAGAGGGAAGAATCACCGGGATGTGAAGTGTTCAAAACAACAACAACAGGGCGCGAGTGGAGGTTGTGTGGGGTCACCGAGTGAGTCAGAAGGTGACTGCATTGGCACTGTGTACATACATGTAGGGCTTTTAATTTTGTTGGCCCTTGGTTCTAATTGGGCGTGTTGTGTACTGAAGCTTGGTAACATTAGATACTTGCGATTGTTTATACAGACATCCGACATAAACTCAGGCTCTCTACCGTTTGCATTACATGGCAATCAGCTGCACGCCATAGGTTACTTTAAACACTTATTCTACAATAACTTTGTGAACACCAAAGATAAACACAAAGTGCAGGAGTAACTCGGTCATCAGACTCAGTGTGAAGAAGAGTCCTGAGCCGAACGTCTTCTCAGAGACGCTGCCTGAACCTCTGAGTTACTCCAGCACTTAGTATGTATAATTGGTAAACCAGCATTCAGTTTCTTCTTTCTACGCTCTAAGATATTTGGTTTCTACAGACTGTGTAACCATGTTGTAAAGTCACTGACTTGTCGTGAAATCCTGTGTGCCTCAGGGAAAGGTATCGATCATTTTTATCCAGTCTCAGTCGATTTGTAATTCCCTTTATCTTTTAATGTGTCTTCATTTTCTGATGCTGCCTGACCCGCTGAGTCACTCCACCACTTTGTGTCTATCTTTGGTATAAACCAGCATCTGCAGTTCATCAGGTCATAAGATTCATTCTTATCAAACTTTGTGGACTCCTTTTGTGTTTTGCCTCATCCCAGCCCGTACCTCCGCCGTTTCAACCCTTCTCACCACATCACAGCCCAGACTAAGCGAATCCTGTTGGGAATGTTGTGTTCAGTTTTGGTCACCCTGCTATAGGCAAGATGCCATTGAGTTGGAAAGGGTGCAGAGAAGATTTACAAGGATGGTGCCAGGAATCGAGGGCCTGGGCTATATAGGGAGAGATTGCGCAGGTTAGTACTTTATCCCTTGGAGCGCTGAAGACTGAGGGGTGATCTTGTGGAGGTGGATAAGATCATGAGTGGAATATATAGTGGGAAATGCACAGAGACTTTTAGGCAGAGCAAGGGCATCAAGTACCAGAGGAGATTGGTTTAAGGTGAGAGGGGCAAGATTGAATAGGAACCTGTGGGGAATATGCTTCACCCATGGGTGGTGGGTATATGGACTGAGCTGTGAGATAAGTCATTGAGGCATGTACTATAACAACATTTAGGACACATTTGGAAAGCCAATTGTAGATTTGAGTTTAGTTTATTGCCATGTGTACTGAGGTGCAGTGAAAAGTGGAAAGACAATACATGATTACAATAGAGTGATTGTGGGGAGTCTGGTCTACGTGATGGACTGGGCTAAGACCACAACTCTGCAATTTCTTGAGGTCTTAGGCAGAGCTGTTCCCAAACCAAGCTGTGATACATCCTGTTAAAGAAGGAACTGCAGATGCTGGAAAATCGAGGGTACACAAAATGCTGGAGAAACTCAGCGGGTGCAGCAGCATCTATGGAGCGAAGGAGATAGGCAACGTTTCGGGCTGAAACCCTTCTTCAGACGAAGGGTTTCGGCCTGAAACGTTACCTATCTCCTTCGCTCCATAGATGCTGCTGCACCCGCTGAGTTTCTCCAGCATTTTGTGTACCCTGTGATACATCCTAATTGGATGCTTTCTAGGGTGCATCTGTAGACATTGTTCAGGGAGGTCATTCCGGAGAGGAAGTCATGATTAGGAAGGAATGGAATGGAATACTTTATGGATAACTTTATTGTCACATGTGACTAGGCACAGTGAAATGCTTGGGTTACACAAAAAGCTGGAGAAACTCAGCGGGTGCAGCAGCATCTAAGGAGTGAAGGAGATAGGCGACGTTTCGGGTCGAGACTCTCGCCTATCTCCTTCACTCCTTAGATGCTGCTGCACCCGCTGAGTTTCTCCAGCTTTTTGTGTAACCCTCGATTCTCCAGCATCTGCAGTTCCTTCTTTAACACAGTGAAATGCTTAGCTTGTATACCCAATGTATACAAATAGTGACCATCTACGGCACCGACAAAGTTACAAAGCATGCCGGCTCCTCCTTTATTCTCCCCCCCCCCCCCCACCCCCCCCCCCCCCCACCCCCCCCCCCCCACATCAGTCCCCCCCCTGCCAGGACCCATTTTCCTTCGTTCCTCAAATGTATCAAAGGTTATGGGGAGAAGGTAGGAGAATGTGGTTGAGGGGGAAGAATACATCTGCCATGATTCAATGGTGGAGTAGACTTGATGGTCCAAATGGCCTAATTCTGCTCCTGCAGCTTAGTTTATTGTCAGGTGTACTGAGGTAGAGTTAAAAGCGTTTTTGTTGCATGCTATCTAGTCAGCGAAAAGACTATACATGATTAATGCCTTATGGTCTTATGGACCATAGTCTCTTATATGTCTAAGATAGATTTTAAAAAATGCTGGAGTAACTCAGTGGGACAGGAGGCATGTCTGGAGAGCAGGAATGGGCGAAGTTTCAGGTCAAGACTCGTCTCATATGTGTCTTATGGTCTTATGGAGGAGAGTAACGGGGATATTGGGAGGCCAGTGTGCTTTACCAAGTGCTGCGTGACTCTACGTTCTTGCTGCCCACAGGTTGTGGCCTTTGTGGCTTTTGTCTGCTTCGCTGCTTCATCATTCTCTGGGGCCTTCCTGGCCGTTCCACTCATGGAGATCTTCATCACGTTGGCCTTCTACCTCCTGTATCTGCTCAAGCTCGACTCCAAGATAACCCAGCTCTTCTGGCCGCTGATGGTAAGCGCGAGCACTCCGACCCAACGGGGTGAGCTGCCCGAGACCCGACTAAAGGGAGATTGCGTGGTGAGAAACATCCGGTGGGGCGGTGGAAGGACAGGGCTGGGAACATTGGGCTTCGAGATGTATGAAGATAATTGTGGATTACCAATTCCATACCTGCTCTTTGAAGGTGTGATGGGAATATGTAGAGGCAGCTTCACTCTGTCTGACCCTGGGAGTGTGTCGGACCCCTGACCCTGACCCTGGGAGTGTGTCGGACCCCTGACCCTGGGAGTGTGTTGGACCCCTGATCCTGGGGGTGTGTCGGACCCCTGACCCTGACCCTGGGAGTATGTAGAGGGAACTTCACTCTGTGCCTGACCCATGATGTAGCTTTCCTGAAACTTCCTTCTAGAAGGTCTTTGTGCTTCAGGGATAATCAGCCCTCAACTTGAGAAAAAAATCATAGATTAATTTATTTGTAAATCATGTCTGTGTTTCAGGACTCTGTGAACTCAGCATTCGCGGCCCTGTTCCTGCTGATTATCTGTATTGCGGCCGTTGTCCTCAGGACCACAGCGGGAATCATCACCGGCTCGGTGAGTGAGGGCGGGGATGTGCTCTCCCAGCGTGACCGACTTCCTCTGGTGGAACTGACCTCTCACCTTCTCACTCGCACCTCTCCGTCTAAGCCCGGTCGCCTGGTGGGTGGCACAGTGATGCAGGGGGTAGATCTGCTGCCTCACAGCACCAGAGACCCGGGTTCGATCATGACTGCGTGTGCTATCTGCACGGTGTTTGTACATTCCCCCGTGACCACATGGGTTTTCTCCGGGTGCTCTGGTTTCGTCCAATGCTCGAAAGACGTACGGGCTTGTAGGTTAATTGACTTCTGTAAATTGTCCCTTGTGTGTAGGGTAGAACTAGTGTGATCATTGGTCGGCGTGGACTTGGTGGGCAAAAGGGCATGTTTCCATGCTCTATTACTAAACAAACCAAACTAAATAGTTTAAATTGGCTCAATGATCAGCATGGAGACTCTGGGCCAAAGGGGCTGGTCTTGTGCTGGACTGTTCTATGTTCAGCGTTGGAGAGTTGTCAGCTTGAGAAGGCTCTGAGTCTTTCTAGATGCTAACCATCTTCTGTCTAATTTAATCTCCAGGTCTTTGGGTTCCTTGGGGTCTTGCTCTACGCTGTGGACACGTACGTAATATTCAGCCTCATAGCATTCAACCAAACAAAGACCACAAGTGGCTAGCCTGATAGTCAAGCGGGTCCAGTAACGTGACCTTCTGACTCATCTCATGACAGACTTTCAGCCCCTTCCACACTACGCTCAACTCATCACTGCACTTCTGGAACTTTCAGTTATCTTCTCTTGGGCCTCCTTGGAATTCACGAAGGGCGTGTGATTTTCCACCTCAACAAGAGGTAAAGCCTCTCATCGAACGTTGTCAGAATAACATTCATCGAGTTGTCGAGTCATACAACAAGGAAACAGGCTCTTCGGCCCAACTCGTCCATGCCGACCAAGATGCCCCATCTACACTTATCCCACCTGCCCGCATTTGGCCCATGTCCCTCTAAATTACCTGGCACATAATAGGATTGGTACAGGCGAGGAAATCTTTTGATAGGCTGATGGTTGGACAAAAGCCAGAGATGTAAAGCAGAAGGTGTGAGACAAAAGGATTGAATAGTTGCAAATTGTGAAGATACGAGGAAGGAATGTAAGTGGAAGGGGGAAATAAAAATGACAAAAGTTGTCTCTCACTATTCTTGCTTTTTTTATTAATTAAATTCCATAGGAATTCATTTTTATGTTGAAACTTCAATTTGTTGTGAGTAATTTGTGAATTCGATAAGGAGGAATATCCAGTCAGCCACACTGACGTAACTTGGGTATACACTGTAAACATGTTGCAGCTTCAATAAAAGAATCTCCAAATTCTTATTTGTCAATAGTTTTAGATTTAGAGATCAGGCCCACCGAGTCCATGCCAACCACAATCACCCATGCACTAGTTCTATCCGACACATTAGGGCCAATTTTACGTAAGCAAATTAATCTACCATTTGCATGTATTTGGGATGTGAGAGGAAACCGGAGCACCCAGAGAAAACCTATGTGGTCACAGTGAGAACGGGCAAACTCGTACTGACAGCACCCAAGGACAGGATCGAACCCGAGTCTCTGGCGCTGTAAGACAACAACTCTACCGCTGCGTCACTGTGTTATTGATGCAAAGTTTAAGAGTATTTAATTGTCATATGTACCAGCAACAGAACAATTAAATTCTTACTTGCTGCAGTTTAACAGGCCCACCAACACTATAATGCACAAAATAAATATACAATCATTATACAGTAAAGTAATAATCAGTAACATTTGGGACACGGATTTTCATGTCGCAGGTCCTGTGAGTTATTACGGGGCGCAGACATTGTTGCAATGCAAAGGACAATAACAGGGCGGCCATTCCATGTGCGGTAAGAAGGCAGGGGTGGGAAATGTAAATTGCATTTGATATGGGAGTGGGTAACTAACCAAACACAGTGTGCTGGGATCAATGGGACAATTTTGAATAAACTATCTGTAAATAGTGAGATGTCCCAGGGATCAACTATATATCTCGTAACAATAATGAACAGAAACCTAAATGAATCAGTTTGCAAAGCTATAAAGCACATGTCAACTTGCAGCAGTGCTAAACTTGTGGGAGGACAAACTTGGGCGAGGAAATATTCCAGATTTGAGGACAGCTTCTTCCCAGCTATTATCAGGCAACTGTACAATCCTCTCGCCAGCTAGAGAGCTGTCCTGAACTCCCATCTACCTCACTGGGAACCCTTGAACTATCTTTAATTGGGCTTTATCAGACTTAATCTATATTACTAAAAGTCCGACCTTGACCATTTCCTGTTTTTCTGTATCATGATTTTAGAAAAAATGCTGTCACTTATGGCTGTGATCTTTGGCCATCTTACTCAGAGCCCCCCCCTCCGCTGTGCAGGACAAGAGGATTTTTCCCATTTATGAAAAATAAAAGAGTTATTAATGTTTTAAAAATGTTAAGATTCTCTCTGCTGCCCCTGCTGGTGGGAGGGGGGAGGGACTATAAAACCCAGAAGTGTTGTGCCTCAGTCAGTCTTTGCAAGATGGGGGAAGTGAGAGGGTCACATCTCTCAGTCTGAGCTGTGAATAACACTGAACACATGTCTACTAAACTGTGAGTGTGGTTTTACTGACCTTGAATGTCCTTAATGTGGTTTGAAAATGAAAATGTGGTTGGTTTGAAGTAAAAGCATTGCAAATGGTTGGTGGGGATTGAGTTGAAGTAAAGGCACTGCAAATGGTTGGAAGCCTAAACTTGACAACTTCCTGTTTACACTGTATATTGATTTTAGATAAAATGCTACCACTTACGACTCTGATTTTTGGCCATCTTACTCAGTCCCCTTCCGCTCATCAGGTGCAGAGGATTCTTCCCATCAATGAAAAGTAAAAGTGTTATTAGTGTTTAAAAAATGTTGAGAATCTCTCTCCTGTCAATCACACCATGAAGGCCACACCTTTTCCGGTGGGCGGGGGAGGGGTTATAAAACCCAGAAGTGTGGGTGTGGCTCAGTCTCTGCATGATGGGGGAGGGAGAGGTCATGACTGTCTGAGCCGTGAATCAACTGAACACACTGAATGCCTACTGAACTGTGAGTGTGATGTTTTGTGTGGTTTTATGGTGGTTTCACCCTGCTTGAAATGTTATGAAACTAAACTTGAATTTGGTGGCTTTGCACCATGCTTGAAGTGGTAGGAAACTGCACCTGAATTTGGTGGCCTTGCACCCTGCTTGAAGTGGTATGAAACTGCACTTGCATTTGGTGGCCTTGCACCCTGCTTGAAATGGTAGGAAAATGAATTTGAATTTGGTGGCCTTGCACCCTGCTTGAAATTGAATTTCAAGGAATAGCCACGAGTCAACTGCCAGCCCACCAGTCGTGAGTGAGCTGCCAGCACATCAGGCTTGAGGGACTGAGCTGCCACCCCAAGAGTCCATTTTGCCCACTATGTCCATACTAGCTATCAGAATCCCTTCAGCCCACAACACCCATACCAGTAGGTATGTTACAAAACTTACCTTAGCAACGCTGCAGTTCTGCTGCTCCCCGTGTGCGTGACTTTGGCGCGTGTTTAAAGTGCCGATTTTCTACAGACAGGGCAAATCGATCCATGTTAGGGGATTTCGTTGCTGAAGAAAAATCGTTCCGACATTTGATTTCTGAAGGTATTTTTAAATTGTGCTAGATTATTTATTAGCTAGAGTAATTTAAAAATCATCTTCTAAAGCCGTGAACGCCGACAACGGGAAGGATTTTACGTAGGGGAGAAAATAAAGTACACAGTTTATTTTTACATAAAAACGTGCTTCTTAGGAAGCATTTAATCACATTTTCATGTTACGAAATGGGGACAAAAAAATATATGAACCGGCAGTGTTTTTCCTGCCGACTTCACCGCAAACTGCAACGTTCTAATTCACCGCATTCCACTAAAACCCACTCGCAAGTTGATTTAAATGGCCATTAATTTACAGGAATTACACACTAAATTCCTTCCATGTGGCCTATAAATTCATGAAAATGAGATTTAAAAATCATGTTATATTGTGAATTATTGTGTGAATGTTATTTGAACACTTAGGCAATTTAAAAATGTTTATCTTTTCTTAAGAAATGGATAGATGTTTAGATCTAGTAATTGAATTTTGTAATTAGCTACAATTAAGTAACTAACTAATTATATGCTTTAATTTCAGGTCATCCAAGTAAGATTGTTTCATATTTGTTTCAGAATGCTTCAATCTATAATAACTGAAAATTTCATTGAGTTCTCTTAATTTTTAAGAAAGTTATGGGCTTTTGACGGTCCTAGATCACAGCTTTTGAGTTAAGTCAATGGAAAGGCAATGGGGAACAAGATGCTAATTTCCGAGTATGAAAATGGCCATAACTTTTTTAATACTGAAGATATGAAAGTGAATTAGGTGTCAAACTTCTTTTTATGCATTATCTGATGGGATAAATTGCAGACTTGATTTTTAAAATCTCAAAATTTTGTAACATTGCTAATACTAGCGCTCCAGAAAGCCCCCCACTGGCCACCAATATTGGAATTGGGGGAGAGGTGGAATATTGCGTTGGAGGACCAGCTCTCCCATGTGAACATGCGACCTAACGGGTCCCACTTAGTCTAGTATACACTAAATGTTGTACCCTTTATCACTTATCTGTACAGGGTGGACTGTTTGATTGTAATCACGTATAGTCTTTCAACTGATTGGATGAGCACACTTCCCTCCCGGCCTTGGATTAAACTTTACCCCCTCACTCGGTTATAGTGGTCAATTGGTAATAATGGACACCATCCCCCTTTCCCCGTGGTCCATTTATCCCAGGGTTTACTAATCATGTGAAGAGATGTGGCACATTACTGAGTGCTCTAACAAACCCCAACAAAGCACTCCAGAAAGTATCCTGACTGGTTGCATCATGACCTGGTTTGGCAATTCCAACGCACAGGAATGCAAGAGGCTGCAGAGAGCGGTGGACTCAGCCCGGTCCATCATGGGCACAGCCCTCCCCTCCATCAAAAGCCTCTACACCGCGCGCTGCGTCAAGAAGGCGGCATCTATGATCACGGATCCCCACCATCCAGGCCGTGCCCTCTTCTCACCGCTACCGTCAGGCAGGAGGTGCAGAAGCCTGAAGTCCCACACCACCAGGTTCAGGAACAGCTACTTTCATGCAACCTTCAGGTTTTTGAACCGACCCGCACAACCCTAATCCCACCTCAGCAACGGAACACTACGCCCCTCTTCCACTACAGTGGACTTGATTTTGTTATTAATTTCCACAAATGTCTTGTTTTTTACACAATATTTTTATTTTCTCTGTCGTTAGAATTTATGTATGATTTATGATTTTTGTGTGCTGTGTGAGCCCATGTGCCTGTGATACTGCTGCAAGTAATATTTGCATTGTACCTGCAATGGTACGGCACAATTGAGGCAGCACCATGCCGCAGCGGTAGAGTTGCTGCCTCACAGCACCGGAGACCTGAGTTCGATCCTGACCTCGGCTGCTGTCTGTGCAGTATTCACATGTACTCACTGTGACCGCATGGACTATCTCCGGGTGCTCTGTTTTCCTCCCACATTCTAAAGGTGTGCAGGTTTTTAGGTTAATTGGCATCTGTAAAATTGTCCCTAATGTGTAGGATAGTGCTAATGTATGGGTGATCGTTGGTTGGCGTGGACTTGGTGGGCCAAAGGTCCTGTTTCCACACTGTGTCGCTGAACTAAACTGCACCTCCTCGCACTTGTACAAACGATAATAAACTTGACTTGACTTGAAGGAGTCCTGAACCTGTTCTGCGTGTTCTTTCATATCCACGTGCTGCAATGTGAAGATTGTGAGATGATTACTTTGTGACATTGATTGGGAGAAAGATTCTGAACATTAACCCGTGTATACTGGTGCCTTGAGAGGGCTTACAATGCACTGGGGGAGCACCTGGGGCTTTTTTAGTTTAGTTTAGCTTAGTTTAGTTTATAGATACAGCGTGGAAACAGACCCTTCAGCCCACTAAGTCCATGCTGAACCATACACTAGTTCTATCCTACACACTAAGGACAATGTACAGAAGTCAATTAATGTGCAAACCTGCACGTCTGTGGAATGTGGGAGCAAACCGGAGCTCTGGGAGAAGACCCACACCGTCACAAGGAGAACGTGCCAACTCCATACAGACAGCACCCTAGGTCAGGATCGAACCTGGGTCTCTGGCGCTGTGAGGCAGCAACTCTATTGCTGCGCCACTGTGCCATCCTTGCCGTGGTGCCCCCGGTGAGGGCTTGACCTCTGAGGCGGCAGCAGACCCTCCTCACCCCACAGGAGGGGCTGGTCAGCGTAGGAACATGCAGGAATCCCGCGAATACTGGCTTTGGTCTGTCCTGTATGGGCGACGGTTGCCTTTATTCCTGCCACTGATCTTCCCAGGAACACAGTATCCTTCCTGGAAGCAAGAGCACCTGACCTGTGGTGCTGTCTGTGCGGAGTTTGCTTGTTCTCCCTGTGACTATCGCGTGGGTTTCCTCCGGATGCTCTGGTTTCCTCCCACTTCCCAAAGACAACATCTCATGTTCCACTTTCCAACGCCAGTATATCCCTCTTCGGATATGGGGCCCAAAAGTGCTCATAATACTCCAAATGTAACCTGACCAGTGTCTAATAAATCCTGGCCTTTTATATTCTAATCCCTTCAAAATGAACGCTAAAGGACTGTCCCACTTGCGTGACCTTTGCAGGCGACTGCTGGCACCCGTGATAGGTCACCAAAATTTTCAACGTTGAAAAATCAGTGGCAGCCAGAAAGATGCTACGATTCTTTGGAGACCTCTCATGACCGTAGGAGACCTCTCAGGACCATACAGCCTATACGCTCGTGAGAGGAATGGTCGTGAGAGGTCTCCAGAGTCTTTCTGGTCTCCGCTGAATTTTCAACACGTTGAAAATTTTGGCGACCTATCACGGGTGCCAGCAGTCACCTGTAAAGGTCGCGAAAGTGGGACATCGCATTTGCCAGCACTGCATTTGAAGTGGCAGCATTACCATGAAGAGTTAAATCTGCGTAAAATGCAGCTCCTTTTTGATGGAATATTTTTACCTTCTGCCCTGCCCACTTTCTGCCCAGTTTCCTGTATCATGCCATTTTGCAGTGTTTGTATTTATACGTTACTTATTCATGGCATTTGATCCAAATTGAATAAACATTTTTAAACATGTTCATTGCTTTCACAAGGAACTGCAGATGCTGGGATCTAGAGCAAAAAACACAAGTGATGGAGAAACTGGGTCGGGCAGTTTGAAGAAGGGTCCTGACCCGAAACGTCACCTGTCCATGTTCTCCAGAAGTGCTGCCTGACTCGCTGAGTTACTCCAGCACTTTACATTTTTTTGCTCATTGCTTCATCACATTCAGTTTTGGTCACCTTGCTGTGGGGTGGATGTTATTAAGCTGGAAAGGGTTGAGAGTAAATTTACAAGGAAAATTTATCAGGACACGAGAGCCTGAGCTACAGAGAGAGGTTGGGCAGGCTACGACTTTATTTTTTGAAATGAATTATGCTTTATTGTCACACGTGACGAGTCACAGCGATACACTTTGTTTTGCACAACTAAGGTATGCGAACAGTGGCCACATAAAGGGCAGAGACAAAATTACAATGTATCCTATAGCAGGCCTTGCTTGGTTAACCCCCCCCCCCACCCCACCCACCGCATGGCGGTTCCCCAGTGTAAGAGGCCGAGGAGTGATCTTATAGAGGTGCATAAAATCATGAGGGGAATAGACAGAGTGAATGCCCAGTGTCTTTTACTCCCAGTGGGGGAATCCAGAAATAGAGGACACAGCATTAAGGTGAGAGGGGAAAGATTAAATAGGAAGCTGTGGGGCAGCTTTCTCACACAGAGGGTGGTGGGTATATATGAAACAAGCTGCCAGAGGAAGTAATATAACACCATTTAAGAGACATTTGGATAGGTACACGGATAGTCTGGTTTAGTTTATTGTCACATATGCCGAGGAACAGTGAGAAGCTTTTGTTGCATGCTAACCAGTCAGTGGAAAGATTATACATACATAAAGATTACAATCAAACCGCTCACAGTGTACAGATGCGGGATAAAAGGAATAATATTTAGTGTGAGATAACATGTAGCAAAATCCGTTTAATGATAGTCCGAGGGTCTCCAATGATAGGAAAGGATAGGCACGGTTAAGAAGAATATGGGCCAAATGCAGGCAGGTGGGACTTGCTTAGATAGGGCATATTGACCATCATGGGCAAGATGGGTTAAAGGGCCTGTTTCTGTACTGTATGGTTCCAGGACTCTAAAAGATTATTGGCTGTTGGTGCTCTGTAAATTGGGATGTAGGAGGAAACCGAAGCAAGGAAACTCATACGGTCGCAAGGAGAATGTGCAAACACCACACAGGCAGCACACAAGGTCAGGTTGGAACCTGGGTCTCCAGTGCTGTGAGGCAGCGGATCTACCTGCTGTGTAACTGTATCGACCTACTATGGGGGGATGGGGGACATAAACTGGGGTTCGGTAGGATTGGGATCTTAACAGAAGTAGTAGAACCAAGATGGGCCAAATTGCTCGTTTCCCTTCTGTGTGACTCATTGACTCAAATCATCACTCGTCTGCACTAAAAAAATGAGAAAATTAGACAGAATGTCACAGGAAGTGTGTTAGCAAGTTTATTTTTGAAATTCGTCAACTCTGCATCTCCTGCCTTGCAAATACTGGCCAGAGGTAGTTTAGTTTAGTTTTGTTTAGTATATTGTCACGTGTACCAAGGTCCAGTGAAAAGCAATTTGTTGCATTCTATCCAGTCAGCGGACAGATTATACATGATTACAATCGAGCCGTCCACAGTGTGCAGATACATGATAAAGGGAATAACATTTAGTGCAAGATAAAGTCCAGTAACGTTTGATTAAAGATAGTACGAGGGTCTTCAATGAGATGGATGGTAGCTCAGGACCGCTCTCTAGTTGGTGATAGGATGGTTCAGTTGCCTGATAACAGCTAGTAAGAAACTGTTCCAGAATCTGGAGATGTGTGCTTTCACACTTCTGTACCTCTTGCCTGATGGGAGAGGGGAGAGGTGGGAATGACCGGGATAAGACTCGTCCTTAATTATGCTGGTGGCCTTGCTGAGGCAACGTGAAATGTAGACGGAATCAATTGAAGGGAGGCAATTCTCTGCAATTTCTTGCGGTTTGGATGGAGCTGTTCCCAAACCATGCTGCGATGCATTTGAATACTTGAGACCCACAACCTCAGACCCATGTCTAAAGAAGGGTCTCAACCTGAAATGCCACCTATCCATGTTCTCCAGAGATGCTGCCTGAGCCGCTGAGTTGTTCCAGCACTTTGTGACTTTGTCTTGGTAAACCAGTACCTGCAGTTCCTTGTGTCCACTTAAACTCTGTGACCACCCTAAAGGTTACACCTGAGGCTGCTCAATGGAAATTTTAAATTGCAGAAACTAAGAAACTAAGATGTACTAACATATGTTGGTTTATACCAAAGGTGGGCACAATGTGCTGAAGAAGGGTCTCAACCCGAAACATCACCCTTCCATGTTTTCCTGGGTTGCTGTCTGATCCATTGAGTTAAACCAGCACTTTGAGTCTATCTTTGGAATATTTATATTCCGCATCTCACCAGGAACCCCCTTAAAAAGGAGCGCTTTAAAAGCAAACCATCAACACTTTTTGTCCAAAAGATATCTTTATGCAACAGTTTCCGTACGGTTTATTTTTAGAAAAGAACTTTGCAAAAGATACCGAAAGTTATCGGCAAGCTTTTTGTTTAAGAGGGGGGGGCGGTTGTAGCTGATTTATTTTGCAAACTTTTTTTTTAGTTTTATAAAATTGGAAAGTTTGCAACTTCACGATTGCTTGCAAAGGTTCGAATGCAAAGAAATTGTTAATACTGACCAAGACGCTGACAATATTGGTTTGCAATTATTTGCAAAGTAGAACTAAATTGCAGAGTTTCAAAAACTAATTTCAGCAGAGCTGAGGAGTGATTGGATTTTAACAGCGCAGACTGTTGCTGATTTCACACAGTCTTCTTGCTCTTTTTTTTTAAATTTCCTGTTTGCTGGGTATTTTTGCTGTAATAGTTCCATTGTTTCGAGTCCTGACACTGGACATCCCAAGTCTCTGCACACTGTTTCCGTTTTCCGCTGAAGTCCTCCTGTATTTTTTTTTAAGTGCTCCAACTCCCCCCCCCCCCCCCCAATTTAAATTAGTTTGCTCACTCTCACCCTCCCCCCCCCCCCCCCCCCACCCCCTCCTCTCCTCTCCTCTCCTCTCCTCTACCCCTCACCCACCCAGAACCAGTGTGGAGATGAGCGAGTGTGAATCACCGGAGCCTAGCCCCCAGTCCCGACCGGGGCTTGGAGCTTTGATCGCGGACAGAGCTTTCTTGACTTCTCGGAAGGGTTTGCTGGTGGCCGCCGAGGTGGTGAGTGTCTGCAATCGCTGACAAATCCACACTCCCCCCCCCCCCCCCCTCCTCTACCGCCGCCCGGACGCTCCTCGTTCTGCTCACAGCATCAGCGCCGATGACAACTAAAGCTTCGCTCAAACGGTGCCAAAATAAACAGCCCTCTGTTAATCGCAGAGTTCCTGTTTGTTTTGGCAACGGGTTGCAAGCTTTTGTATGGATAGCAATTGTGGAATTTGTAGGAATCATGTGTAGGTATGAAGGAACTGCATATGCTGGTTTACACCGAAGATAGACACAAAATGCTGGAGTAACTCAGCGGGACAGGCAGCATCTCTGGAGAGAAGGAATGGAAGACTTTTCGGGTCGAGGCCCTTCTTCAGACTGTTGTAGGCAAAGATACTAGAGCGGAGAAGGTCTAAGATCTTTGGTTGTTATACCTTGTAAGAATCAAAGATCCTATAGCGAGCTATAGGATCTTTGGTAAGAATTTTCAAGATGCAAGTTTGAAGTTCTACAGAACTCCGTTCCCCAAGCCCCCTTGTGTCCACGGAACTACACTGCTCTCCAGTTTTACATTTCACTCTTTCTCCTTTCCTTATCTGATATCCTTTTGTCTCATTTTCACCCATTACCGCTCCATCCGCAACTCCTTAGTTCACTCATCCCTTCCCACCTAAACTACCCGTTCCACAGGTACTTTCCCCTGCAACCACAGGAGATGTTACACTTGTCCTTATACCTCCTCGGAAATAGACACAACAAGTTGGAGTAACTCGGGGGTTGCACAAAAAGCTGGAGAAACTCAGCGGGTGCAGCAGCATCTAAGGAGCGAAGGAGATAGGCGACGTTTCGGGTCGAGACCCTTCTTCAGACTGGTCAGGGATCAGGGAAACGAGAGATATAAACAGTGATATGGAGAGATAAAGCAAGAACAATGAGTGAAAGATATGCAAAAAAGTATTGGTGATAAGGGAAGCAAGCCATTGTAAGCTGTTTCTGGTGTGAAAATGAGAAGCTAGTGCAACTTGGGGGGGGGGGGGGGGGAGATGGAGAAGGAATGCCAGGGCCCGAGGGCTGAGGGAGAGGTGGGGGGGGGGGGGGGGGGGAAGGGAGCAGTCTGGGTTAACAGAATTGAGAAAATTCAATGTTTAAGCCCAGAGGATGCAGACTCCCCAAGCGGAATATGAGATGTTGTTCCTCAAACTTGCGGTGTTGTTCACTCTGGCCATGGAGGAGGCCCAGGACCGAGAGGTCGGATACGGAGTGGGAGGGGGAGTTGAAGTGCTGAGCCACCGGGAGGTCGGGTTGGTTATTGCGGACCGAGCGGAGGTGTTCGGCGAAACGATCGCCTAGCCTCCGCTTGGTCTCACCGATGTAGATTAGCTGGCATCTGGAGCAACGGATGCAGTAGACGAGGTTGGAGGAGGTGCAGGTGAACCTCTGTCGGACTTGGAATGACTGCTTGGGTCCCTGAAAGGAGTGGATGGGGGAGGTGAAGGGACAAGTGTAGCATCTCTTGCAGTTGCAAGGGAAAGTGCCCGGGGAAGGAGTGGAGCGGGAGGGAAGGGAAGAATTGACGAGGGAGTTGCGGAGGGAGCGGTCTTTGCGGAAGGCAGACAGGGGGGGAGATGGGAAGATGTGGCGAGTGGAGGGGTCACGTTGGAGGTGGCGAAACTGGCGGAGGACTATCTGTTGTATGCGCTGGCTGGTGGGGTGAAAGGTGAGGACCAGGGGGACTCGGCCCTTGTTGTGAGTGGGGGAAATGGGGAGAGAGGGCAGTGTTGCGGGGTATGGAGGAGACCCTGGTGCGAGCCTCATCGATAGTGGGGGAGGGGAAACCCCGTTCTCTGAAGAACGAGGACATTTGCGATGACCTGGTGTGGAACACGTCATCCTGGGAGCAGATGCGGCGTAGTCGGAGGAATTGGGAATAGGGGATGGAGTCCTTACAGGAAGCAGGGTGGGAGGAAGAGTAGTCCAGGTAGCTGTGGGAGTCAGTTGGTTTGTAGTGGATGTCAGTCAGGAGTGTGTCACCTGCAATAGAGATGGTGAGGTCAAGGAATGGTAGGGAAATGTCGGAAATGGTCCAAGTATATTTGAGTGCCGGATGGAAGTTGGTGGTGAAATGGATAAAGTCAGTCAGTTCTGCGTGGGTGCAGGAGGTGACACCAAAGCAGTCGTCAATGTAACGGAGGTAAAGGTCGGGGGTGGGGCCCTGGTACGCCGAGAACAAAGATTGTTCGACGTGCCCGACAAAGAGGCAGGCGTAGCTAGGGCCCATGCGTGTGCCCATAGCTACGCCTTGTGTTTGGAGGAAATTGGAGGAGTCAAAAGAGAAGTTGTTTAGGGTAAGGACCAACTCCGCTAGGCGGAGGAGGGTGTCAGTGGATGGGTATGGGTTGCTCCTCTGGTCGAGGAAGTACCGGAGGGCTTTGAGACCATCCTGGTGGGGGATGCAGGTGTATAGTGACTGGACGTCCATGGTGAAGATGAGAGGATGGGGGCCTGGACAACGGAATGTGCGGAGCCGACGGAGAGTGTCTGAGGTGTCTTGAACATAGGTGGGGAGGGATTTAACAAAGGGGGATAGGATGGAGTCAAGGTATGTGGAAATGTGTTCGGTGGGGCACGAACAGGCAGAGACAATGGGTCTGCCGGGGCAGTCGGGTTTGTGGATTTTGGGGAGAAGGTAAAATCGGGCTGTGCGGGGCCCGATTTTACCTTCTTTGTTATCCTATCCCCCTTTGTTAAATCCCTCCCCACCTATGTTCAAGACACCTCAGACACTCTCCGTCGGCTCCGCACATTCCGTTGTCCAGGCCCCCATCCTCTCATCTTCACCATGGACGTCCAGTCACTATACACCTGCATCCCCCACCAGGATGGTCTCAAAGCCCTCCGGTACTTCCTCGACCAGAGGAGCAACCCATACCCATCCACTGACACCCTCCTCCGCCTAGCGGAGTTGGTCCTTACCCTAAACAACTTCTCTTTTGACTCCTCCCATTTCCTCCAAACACAAGGCGTAGCTATGGGCACACGCATGGGCCCTAGCTATGCCTGCCTCTTTGTCGGGCACGTCGAACAATCTTTGTTCTCGGCGTACCAGGGCCCCACCCCCGAACTTTACCTCCGTTACATTGACGACTGCTTTGGTGTCACCTCCTGCACCCACGCACAACTGACTGACTTTATCCATTTCACCACCAACTTCCATCCGGCACTCAAATATACTTGGACCATTTCCGACATTTCCCTACCATTCCTTGACCTCACCATCTCTATTGCAGGTGACACACTCCTGACTGACATCCACTACAAACCAACTGACTCCCACAGCTACCTGGACTACTCTTCCTCCCACCCTGCTTCCTGTAAGGACTCCATCCCCTATTCCCAATTCCTCCGACTACGCCGCATCTGCTCCCAGGATGACGTGTTCCACACCAGGTCATCGCAAATGTCCTCGTTCTTCAGAGAACGGGGTTTCCCCTCCCCCACTATCGATGAGGCTCGCACCAGGGTCTCCTCCATATCCTGCAACACTGCCCTCTCTCCCCATTCCCCCACTCACAACAAGGGCCGAGTCCCCCTGGTCCTCACCTTTCACCCCACCAGCCAGCGCATACAACAGATAGTCCTCCGCCAGTTTCGCCACCTCCAACGTGACCCCTCCACTCGCCACATCTTCCCATCTCCCCCCCTGTCTGCCTTCCGCAAAGACCGCTCCCTCCGCAACTCCCTCGTCAATTCTTCCCTTCCCTCCCGCTCCACTCCTTCCCCGGGCACTTTCCCTTGCAACCGCAAGAGATGCTACACTTGTCCCTTCACCTCCCCCATCCACTCCTTTCAGGGACCCAAGCAGTCATTCCAAGTCCGACAGAGGTTCACCTGCACCTCCTCCAACCTCGTCTACTGCATCCGTTGCTCCAGATGCCAGCTAATCTACATCGGTGAGACCAAGCGGAGGCTAGGCGATCGTTTCGCCGAACACCTCCGCTCGGTCCGCAATAACCAACCCGACCTCCCGGTGGCTCAGCACTTCAACTCCCCCTCCCACTCCGTATCCGACCTCTCGGTCCTGGGCCTCCTCCATGGCCAGAGTGAACAACACCGCAAGTTTGAGGAACAACATCTCATATTCCGCTTGGGAATGCATCCTCTGGGCTTAAACATTGAATTTTCTCAATTCTGTTAACCCAGACTGCTCCCTTTCCCCCCCCCCCCCACCTCTCCCTCAGCCCTCGGGCCCTGACATTCCTTCTCCATCTCCCCCCCCCCCCCCCCCCCCCCAAGTCGCACTAGCTTCTCATTTTCACACCAGAAACAGCTTACAATGGCTTGCTTCCCTTATCACCAATACTTTTTTGCATATCTTTCACTCATTGTTCTTGCTTTATCTCTCCATATCACTGTTTATATCTCTCGTTTCCCTGATCCCTGACCAGTCTGAAGAAGGGTCTCGACCCGAAACGTCGCCTATCTCCTTCGCTCCTTAGATGCTGCTGCACCCGCTGAGTTTCTCCAGCTTTTTGTGTAACCCTCAATTCTCCAGCATCTGCAGTTCCTTCTTTAACAAGTTGGAGTAACTCAGCGGGTCAGGCAGCATCTCTGGAGAAAAGGAGTAGGTGACGTTTCAGGTAGAAACCCTTCTTCAGACTGAGCTTGTACCTCCTCGCTCAGCTCAATCCAGGGACCCCAGCAGTCCTTTCAGGTGAGCAGAGCTTCACGTGCACCGCCACAAACCTCATCTGATGCCCGACCCATTGAGTTCCTCCAGCACTTCATGTGTTACTCAAATTTTCAGCATCTGCAGTCCCTTATGTCTCTACACTAGACACACCCAACCACCTGGCAAACTCCCCACCCCTACCCACCTATATCTACCTATCGCATGCCAGGAGACTCAAGGAACTGCAGGTGCTGGAATCTTGAGAAAAAGCACAAAGTGCTGGAGGAATTCTGCGGGTTAGGCAGCATCTGTGGAGGGAATGGATATTTTGGGTTGGGACCCTTCTTCAGACATTGGAGCAGTGGGAGGAAGCTGGAAAGGAGAGGTGGGGCAAGACAAGGAACTACCTGCCCCTCTCATCATTTTATAAACTTCTATCAGGTCTCCCCTCAGCCTCCAACACTCCAGACAAAACAATTCAAGTTGTCTAACCTCCCCTTAAAGTTAATATTCTGTAATCCAGGAAGCAGCTTGGTAAATCATTTTGGCACCCCTTCAAAATCCTCCATTTCCTTCCTGTAATGAGGCAACCAGAATTTCTTTGCATTTGAACCTTTGCAAGCAATCATGAAGTTGCAAGCTTTCCAATTTTTGCAAAGTTCTTTTCTAAAAATAAACTGTACGGAAACTGATGCAAAGTATATATCTTTTGGACAAAAAGTGTTGAGGGTTAGTATTTCAAGCGCTCCTTTTTAAGGAGGTGCCTGGTGAGATGTGGAATATGTATATTCCAAAGATAGACTCAAAGTGCTGGTTTAACTCAATAGGTCAGGCAGCAATTCAGGAGAACATGGATGGGAGGTGTTTCAGGTTGAGACCCTTCTTCAGCACATTGTGCCCATCTTTGGTATAAACCAACATATGGTTAGTTTCTATTTTTCTTAGTTTCTGCAATTTAAAAATTCCATTGAGCAGCCTCAGGTGTAACCTTTAGGGTGGTCACAGAGTTTAGGTGGACACAAGGAACTGCAGGTGCTGGTTTACCAAGACAAAGTCACAAAGTGCTGGAGCAACTCAGCGGCTCAGGCTGCATCTCTGGAGAACATGGATGGGTGGCGTTTCAGGTTGAGACCCTTCTTTAGACATAGGTCTGAGGTTGTGGGTCTCAAGTATTCAAATGCATCGCAGCATGGTTTGGGAACAGCTCCATCCAAACCACAGGAAATTGCAGAGAATTGCCTCCCTTCCATTGATTCCGTCTACATTTCACGTTGCCTCAGCAAGGCCACCAGCATAATTAAGGACGAGCCATTCTCACCTCTCCCCTCTCCCATCCGGCAAGAGGTACAGAAGTGTGAAAGCACACATCTCCAGATTCTGGAACAGTTTCTTACTAGCTGTTATCAGGCAACTGAACCATCCTATCACCAACTAGAGAGCGGTCCTGAGCTACCATCCATCTCATTGTAGACCCTTGTTTAGTTTAGTTTAGTTTAGAGGTACAGTGCGGAAACAGACCCTTCAACCCACTGAGTCCCTGCTGACCAGTGATCATCCCGTACACTAGCACTATCGTACACACCCGGGACACTTTACAATCTTCACCAAAGGCAATTAAACTACAAACCTGCACCCGGAGAAAACCCATGAGGTCACAGGGAGAATGGGGTCAAGGAAAGAGCATTCACGTTGGGCCCTATTTCCACCAATCTTTCCACCACAAGAAGCACAAGAAGCGTAAGACGCAATTGTATGCAGATGCTGAGAAGTGTGTTCAGCTCTGGCTGAACAATTTCTAATCTTGTGATGTGGACTCGATAAGAAGACAGGGAGAATGTACAAACTCTGTCCAGACAGCACCCGTGGTCAGGATCGAACCCGGGTCTCTGGTGCTTTCAGACAGCAACTCTGCCGATGCACCACCGTGCCGCACAGATAATTGTATTGCTGCATTCAGCGAGCTATCAACATGCATCCTCGGTTCCTTCTCTACATCAATGCTTCTTAGGGATCTGTCATTTACTGCTAAAAGGCATTTAGTCATCGAGTTATACAGCATGGAAACAGGCCCTTCGGCCCACCTTGCCCACACCGGCCAACATTCCCCATCTACACTAGTCCTACCTGCCTCCGTTTGGCCCATATCCCCCTAAATGTATCCTATCCATGTACCTGTCTAAATGTTTCTTAAACATTGCAATAGTAACTGCCGCAAGCTACCTAGTCTGGCAGCACATGCCATACACCCACCACCCTTTGTGTGAAAAGGTTACCCTTAAGGTTCCTATTAAACCTTTCCCCCCTCTTCTTAAACCTATGTCCTCAACTCTAGGCAAGAGACTGTGCATTTTCACGATCTATTCCTCTCATGATTTTTGTACACATGATTTGAAATGCTTGACTTTATAACTCACACCACCTTTACACAATACAGATATACTTAAGGTAAATGGATATGTTTAATAGGATATGGGCCAAACATGGACAAATGGACTAATTTAGATGAGGTATCTTGGTTGGCATGGATGAGTTGGGTTAAAGGGCTTGTGTCTGTGCTGGAAGACATTGTGACTTTGCACCTTAGGAAGGATGTAATCGACCGGAAGAGGCTGCGGAGAGAGTTTCCTGATATGGCCCCAGAGACGTGTGGTTGGAGCTATTGGTGTTACATGGGGGGGGGGGGGGGGGAGGAAATAGAGATGTTGGAAGTCATGAGCAAAGTAGAAACTGTTCCTAATGACAAAAGACCTGTAGCTGGAGTGATACATGGTGGTGCAGTGTAGAGTGGCACGGTGATGCAACGGTACAGTTGCTGCCTTCCAGTGCCAGAGACCCGGGTTCAATCCTGACTACGGATGCTCATCTGTATGGAGTGTGTACATTTCATTTTGGAGTCACGTGAGTGACTTCGTGAAGAGCCCGCCGGCGCACATGCTCGACATATCGTCGTACCGCGTTGCTGCGACGGCTGACGGAGGAGCGCGCTCCTCGCCAGCCCTTCATAAGGGAACCACGCAGGTAAGTATGCTACCTTAAGTTGGTGGTTCTTGTTGTGTTTGCTTCACAGCAAGAACATGGATGGGAGTTTGAGAGGCCGGAGATCGGGGAGAAGTCGCCGGCCAGCAGTTCCGGAGCGAGAGTTGTCGGGGGTACCTGCAACGCAGACCGGAACGAGGGCGGAGATGTCGGTGAGCTCTGTTTTTTCAGGTCCGGACCCGCCCGCACACCACAGCTCGGAGGAGTTCGACGAGGAGGAGTATGGTGTGCCGCCAGAGCAGGACGACCCTGCCATGGCAGTCAGGTCGTCAGCAGGCTTGCTGACGGCCTCGTGCAGAAGGGTCCGTGCGGCTGCACGGCCCGCTTCACGAAGCCCCCTGAGGAGGGGGAGGGCAGGAGCCCAAAAGCCTAACCCTGTCGGGGCTAAGGCTCTGCCTGTCGCCAAGGAGCGGTCAGGTTCCAGGACGGGACCCGGGGCAGCTGTGAGGTCCAGCCGTCGCCCCCCAACTTCCGACGCCGGGACGAGTCAGTTGGGGGCCCCGTCACGGTCGCCGAGCCCCCCATGGATGGGTGGGCGAGACCATGCGTCGGCAAGGTCCACGATGTGGGCAGCTGGCAAGCCTGCACGGGCCCAAGGCATCCAGGCTTCGGCTGGTGCCGACACCATGCCGCATCTGTCCTTAGAGGCAACGGCTTCCGCTCCCGCTACACGGAGGCGGTTGAACACGCCCGTGCAGGAATCGCGCAGTTTCGCTTCGGCGGCTGTCGACGACAACTACCGGCACCGGCAGGGCCTCGACGAGGTGCGGGCCGATGACAGGAGCCCCGGCCAATTTTCAGAGCTGGAGAACTCCGACCACCTGAGTGTTCAGGGTGAAGGGCGTATTGACCGTATAGAGCAGCTGCTGGAACGTCTCATTCAACAACAACAGGCATCCAGCAGCGACAGGCACAGGGCTTCATCACCAGCTTCATACACCAGCCTGGAGCAGCAGGACGAGGAGGCAGTGGTCGATCCCATCCCACCCCCGCCTGAATTACCGGCGGAGGACCTCCTCGATGTGGCCACCAAGTTTGCAGCCCCTCATTCCTTGGGGCTTCCTATCAATACAAAACTGGCAGCCACTGTGGACTTCCTAAATAATCACCAGCTTCAGGAGGAAGTTCTACTACAAGCCATGAGCCGTCACAAGGCTCCATCAAACTGCAACTCCCTCAACGTGCCTGTGGTCAATACGCCAATATGGGGCAACATCAGTGCGGCTATCCGTCAGCAGGAGCTAAAGATTCAGCGGATCCTGAAACTCCTCACGGCCGGGATTACTGCCTTTGTGCGGTCGGTCGACGGAGAGGAGCTTAATTTGGACCAGGAGGATGCTCTGGCGCTTCTATGCGCTACTCAAAACGAAATCAACGGCTTTTGGAAAAATAGCATACGCCCAGCGCTCAACCCCAAATTTGCAGGGTTGTGCAAACCACCGCCGCCGCCGCCGCCCCGTCAGCTCTTTGGCGAAGACCTTTCCAAAAGGGTCAGAGAGCTTGATGAACAAGCCAAGACCGTGGGGCTCATGCGCTCTCAGAGTGCCCCCACGCCATCGAGCTCCAAAGCTCCGCTTGGCCGCTCACGAGGGTCTGCCAGCACGTCTACCAGGAATTACCCTCCAGCTCCAAACCGATATCAACCACCCCAACCACAGGGGTCTTTTTTAGGACAGGCTCGGCAGAAGCCGAGATGGAAAATGAGGACGCCACGACCTCAAACCAACCCAGCACCTCTACGTCCACCCACTCGTGTCAGGGACCGCCGGTAACCACAGAGGTGAGGTGGTCTGGTTCTCTTTTTTCTCTTTGTTTAACTTCACATGTTGGTGGGCGTTTGCGGGTGCATGGGGTGATATTACCAGTGATGAGTATGTGTTACGGAATATTCAGGGCCATAGCATTGAGTTTATTAATGGGGACATCCCTCCGTCTCAGCATAGACCGGGTCGTATGTTTAAACTAACGGCTGCGGAACAGTCCGTAGGCTATAAGGAAATTTTAAGGTTGGAACAGAAAGGGGTCATAGAGAAAACGGTTCATGAGCCCGTTGAATTTGTTTCCAATATTTTTACCCGACCTAAGAAAGATGGAGGCTGTAGAGTCATTATTGATCTAACCACTCTGAATAACTTTGTAACATATACTCATTTTAAAATGGACACGTTTGAAACGGCCAAATTATTGATCTCACAAGGGTGCTTTATGGCATGTATTGATTTACAGGACGCGTACTATACCGTACCCATGCAAAAATATTACAGAAGGTTCTTAAAATTTATCTGGATGGACCAGCTGTGGCAATATAGGGCGTTGCCTAATGGGCTCACCACAGCCCCCGATTATTTACTAAATTGGTGAAGCCAATTATGGCTTATTTAAGACAACGACATCATATCGTTATGGCCTATTTAGATGATATTTTAATTATCGGACACACCTTGGAATCAGCTCAACAAGGGGTTGCAGCTGTGGTCAATTTGTTCCAACAGCTTGGGTTCATTGTTCATCCAGAAAAATCTAAATTCTGCCCCACCCAGGTAATTAATTATCTGGGGTTCCAGGTGAATTCCATTAGCATGAGAGTCACCATACCAATTAACAAAATTGAGGAGGTAACACAGGTGTGTACAGACTTAATCAATACTTGTATACCATCGATTCGTCACACAGCTACTGTCATTGACAAGATTGTGGCTTTGTTTCCGGCAGCCCGGTATGGACCTCTGCATTATCAAAACTTGCAGAGAGCCAAGATCGCTGCGCTGCGACGGCATGCTGGTCATTATGATCGATCAATGCAGCTGCCGCCTGCAGCATTGGATGAGTTACGATGGTGGGTTTGCCACATTAGTAACTCGTTTAAAACTATTATTGAGGCGAAACCGATGATATACTTACAAACTGATGCGAGCTCTGATGGCTGGGGAGCTACGAATCAACATTCTAGTTGTGGGGGCCGATGGGATACCCTTGAGAATACAATGTTGGTATCACAAGGGATCAACTATTTGGAGCTGCTTGCAGCGTTTCACGGACTTCGTGCATATTGTTCCAAGATCTTTGGAGCACATGTCCGGCTCCAAATAGACAACACCACAGCGGTGGCGTATTTAAACCACATGGGCGGTACCAGGTCAGTTTCATGTGATAAATTGGCTAATTCAATTTGGCTCTGGTGTGTCAAGAGAGACATTTGGATTTCAGCCACCTATTTGCCAGGTGAGCTTAATTTTGTGGCGGACGCCAGGTCACGCAAGTTCAATGATAATATTGAATGGATGTTACATCCTGAAATTTTTGCAAAAATCACAGCCAAATTTGGGAAACCGGACATTGACCTTTTTGCGTCCCGGTTGAACCATCAGGTACCAACCTACGTCTCGTGGGAACCAGATCCTGGGGCTATAGCGTTAGATGCATTCTCGCTAGATTGGGGGAATTGCTTTTTCTATGCATTCCCTCCGTTTTGCCTCATCAGTCGGGTATTACGTAAAATTCAGATGGATGGTGCCAAGGGCATCCTTATCATACCCGACTGGCCTACACAGCCGTGGTATCCGATGGTCTTTGACACGCTCAGTGAACCTTGGGTCCGTTTGCAGGGTAGCCCAGAATTAGTTACTCACCCTGTTTCAGGGGAGCCACATCCCTGCCATGGCTATTTAAATTTGTTGGCTTGCAGATTCTGAATCGGCCTTTAGTTGGATACGGCCTTTCTACCCGGACCATGGATACCATTGCGGCGTCGTGCCGAGAGTCTACAAGGCGAAGATACCGCTCTCACATCAGGAAGTGGGAAGCCTTCTGCAGCCGCTCTCGCATCACGTACGATGCCGTGACTATAACCGACGTCCTGGAATTCCTCGCGGGGTTGCACCATGATGAACATTTAAGCTATAGTGCCATCAACAGCGCCAGGAGCCCTCTATCATTCTACCTCAATATTGAGGTGGGATCCAACAGGCTAGTGTCCAGGCTCATGCGGGGTATTTTCAATACGAATCCGCCTACACCACGCTACAATATCACCTGGGATGTCAGGGTCGTTTTAACTCTGCTCAGGACGTGGTCCCCCATGGAAGGACTCCAGCTGGACAAACTCACCATGAAGCTGGTGATGTTACTAGCGCTGACTTCAGCACAGAGGGTACAGACACTCCATAAACTACGTGTCGACAGAATGATGTCTACCCCCACAGAAGTAGTTTTCTTTGTTGACGAGCTACTAAAGCAGCATAGACCTGGGTGCACAGCGCTGCAGCTGAAGTTCCCGGCATAACCCGCAGATGCTAGGCTATGTTTAGCCTCCCACATCCGTTACTACGTCAAGGTGACGGCAAGCATCAGAGGAATGGAGAGATACCTGCTTGTCACTCATAAGAGACCTCACCATCGAGTGACAACACAGACGATATCCAGGTGGCTTCGAGTCGTCTTGGGTAAGTCAGGTATCGACACTAATGTGTTCAAATCTCATTCCACCAGGGCTGCATCGACGTCGGCGGCGAGGGTCATGGAGGTGCCCATGGACCATATTCTCGCCACAGCAGGATGGGCTAATGAAGCGGTGTTCCAGCGTTTCTACAACCGGCCCGTCGCTGCGCCTCTACAGTTCGCAGAAGCCGTGCTAGATGCGGGGCAAGAACGTGGAGATGTCCCCGAATAAGGGTTTTTTTGATTTGTTTGTTAATAAATATGATTTGTTTTGCAGTATGGACTAGTCAGCACGTTATTCCTCCCATCCATCCCTGGTAGTGGTGTGACAGCATGGACGTGGTCCAGGGCGTGTCATCACAGAAGCTTTGAAGTCTTCACGAAGTCACTCACGTGACTCCGAAATGAAATAGTAAGATTGAACGAGAACTTACCAGTTCGAAGGTTGATCTTTATTTCATGAGGAGTCGAAGTGAGGGATTTCGTGCCCTCCTCGCCCAACCCTCAATCACCTTCATCTGGTAATCTTAGTTGTTTTCATTCTTACTATGTGAAGTCATTTCTTTTGATTGGTTTTCTGTGATTCCACGCCGCTACTTTGAAGTATGTCGAGCATGCGCGCCGGCGGGCTCTTCACGAAATCCCTCACTTCGACTCCTCATGAAATAAAGATCAACCTTCGAACTGGTAAGTTCTCGTTCAATCTTACTATTCTGCCTGTGACCGCATGGGTTTTCGCTGGGTGCTCCGATTTCCTCCCATATTCCAAAGACGTACAGGTTTGTAGGATAAATTGGCTTGGTAAATTATAAATTATGTGTGTAGGATAGTGTTAGTCTGTGGGGATCGCTGGTCAGCGCAGACTCGGTGGGCTGAAGGGCCATTTTTCCATGCTGTATGTCTAAACTAAACTAAATTAAACTAGAGGAGACGAGAAAGATGAGAATGGAGACACGAGGAAGTGCAGATGGTAGAATCCTGAGTGAAAAGCACAAAGTGCTGGAGGAACTCAGCAGGTCAGACAGCATCTGTGGAGGGAATGGACAGAAGGCTTTACATTTCACTCCTCTCCTTATCTGACACCCTTTTGCCACCTTTTCACCTCCAGCCTTTCTTACTCCACCCATCTGCCAATCACCCCCCTCACCTCTATCCACCTATCACTCGCCAGGCTTTGTCCTGCCCCCACCACTCTTTTCCAGCTTTCTCCACCGTGCTCCATCAGTCTGAAGAAGGGTCCCGATCCGAAACGTCGTCTGCCCATTCCCTCCACTGATGCTGCCTGACCCGCTGAGTTCCTCCTGAGCTTTGTGTTTTACTCAGGCGGGACGGATACGGAGGGGGGTGAATGTGGGCGCGGAGAGTTAGCAACTGAGCGGGAGCTTCAGAGGTCAGCTGGAGAAATACTTGGTCCATAGCATCCTAGACTGATTGGGCAGTTCCTTCAAAGAGCCGGCAGGAGTACATCGGACTGAATGGCCTTGGGGCCAAATGGCAGCATGGTGGCGCAGCGGTAGAGTTGCTGCCTTACAGCGTCAGGGACCCGGGATCGATCCTGACTACGGGTGCTGTCTGTGTGGAGTTTGTACCTTCTTCCTGTGACCGCGTGGGATTTCTCCGTGTGCTCTCACACTCCAAAGATGTGCGAGGTTGTAGTTTTTGGAAAAATTGTAAATTGTCCCAAGTGTGTATGATGGTGTTAGTGTATGGGTTGATCACTGGTCGATGGGCCAAAGGGTCTGTTTCCGGGTGTATCGCCAAAGTCTCCTATGACCATTCCATATGTGTAAGGGGGGAGGTATGACTGGCCTGGGGCTGGTGAGGCAACCCCCGCTGTGACATGTTAATGTTGACGTTCATCTTCTCCCCAATCCAGGTGTTGTCTTTTATCATCTTCATCTGCTACCTGGCATCGTCCGTGGTCTTCCTCTTCACCGCCCCGCTCATCGAGTTCCTGCTCGCTCTGACCGCATACTACCTCTACGTGACCAAGTTTGTCGAGCGCTTTAGGAGCTTTCACTGCCCTCTCATCGTAAGTAACTTCCCTCATCGTTGGTACCTCCCCAACCGTGCTCCCTCAGAGAGCGCTGGGCACCTGCCTCAGCAAGGATGCCACACATAATCATAGAAACATAGAAATTAGGTGCAGGAGTAGGCCATTCGGCCCTTCGAGCCTGCACCGCCATTCAATATGATCATGGCTGATCATCCAACTCAGTATCCCGTACCTGCCTTCTCTCCATACCCTCTGATCCCCTTAGCCACAAGGGCCACATCTAACTCCCTCTTAAATATAGCCAATGAACTGGCCTCAACTACCCTCTGTGGCAGAGAGTTCCAGAGACCCACCACTCTGTGTGAAAAAAGTCCTTCTCATCTCCGTCCTAAAGGATTTCCCCCTTATCCTTAAGCTGTGACCCCTTGTCCTGGACCTCTCCAACATCGGGAACAATCTTCCTGCATCAAGCCTGTCCAATCCCTTAAGAATTTTGTAAGTTTCTATAAGATCCCCTCTCAATCTCCTAAATTCTAGAGAATATAAACCGAGTCTTTGTTCATAAGACAGTCCTGACATCCCAGGAACCAGTCTGGTGAACCTTCTCTGCACTCCCTCTATGGCAATAATGTCCTTCCTCAGATTTGGTCAAGTGTGGGTCTCACCCCAGTCACTCCCTCTTCTTCCCTCTCCCATCAAACAAGAGGTACGGAACTGTGTAAACGCACACCTCCAGATTCAGAAGGTAGACAAAAACGCTGGAGAAACTCAGCGGGTGAGGCAGCATCTATGGAGCGAAGAAATAGGTGACGTTTCGGGTCGAGACCCTTCTTCAGGGTCAGTATCTGACCAGCTGTTGTCAGGCAACTGAACCATCCTATCAACAACTATTGAGCCGTCCTGATCTCCCATCTACCTCATTGGAGACCCTCATTGGAAACCAACCTTTAATTGGACTTTAAGCGTTATTCCCTTTATCCTGTATCTGAACTGTGGACGGCTCGATTGTAATCATGTGGGGTCTTTCCGCTGACTGGATAGCTCGCAGGAAAAGGCTTCTCGCTGTCTCTCTGACACATGCCAATAAACTAAACTAAACTACTCGGGGGCAAATTTTATTAAGTTATTGTTCATAAGTTCTAGAAGCTGTACCTCGATACATGTGATACTAATGAGGGGAATAAATAGGGATCACGCACTGAGCATTTTACCGAGCATATGGGAATTTTCTTTTTTAATGGCATATGTTTAAGGACACAGAAGCAAAATTTAATATGAGCTTGAGGGGCAACTTTTTCACACAGTGGGTTGTAGGTGTATGGAACGATCCGTCAGATGAGGTAGTTGAGGCAGGTTGTATAACATTTAAAATACACTTGGATATGGGACGTTTAGAAGGATGCAGGCAAATGGGACTCGTGCAGATGGAGATTTTGGTCGACATGGGCTCTTTGAGCTGAAGGATGTGTTTCTGTGCTGTGTGACTCTATGTCTCTGTAATAAACCTAAATATATAACCCAGCAACCTATGCTTCATTGTAGTAAATAGTCAGACACGGGGAGGAAATGTGAAATGTAAAGCTGGGTGGGTGGGAGGAAGGGATATGGGTGGAAGGGGACAGAGAGGTGAAAGAGGGGGATAGATGGGAAATTTGGGAGTTGGGTGGGAGATGAGTGTATGTAAGAGAAGCAAAGAGCAGGTTTAATGGGGTCTCATGGATACCAGTTATTACAGCAGCCTGCCGTCTCTAATCTGTAGCTTCTTCCAATGCAATTTATTTTGATCAAAAACCTTGCAGGATTTCCTCCGCTGCACCACCGCTGCCATCATCTTCTTTGCGATCTCGATTTACGCCGTCACAAATAGTGGCGCGGGCTCGAAGGCGGCGGGCGTGAGTAGCGTTACTCCCTGGTTCCACCCATCCCTGTCACCCCCCCCCCCCCCCTCACTCTCCCTTCTCCCTCCGCCTCACGCTCTCCCACCCCGGCTCCCCGCTCCTTCCCCGACTTGCCCATCCTCCCCCCACCTCCAATTCTCCTCCTTCCCCCTCTTGTGCCTCCCATCCCCACTCTCCTCTTCACCAATCCGCCCCCTCCCTGATCCTCCTCTCCACCACCTCTCTTCCCTCTCACACCCCAATCCTCTCCCTTCTTGTCCCCCTCCCTAACCCACCTCTCACCCTTCACTCCTCCCTCGTTTGCAGATCTTTGGGTTCGTGGCCACCGTTGTCTTTGCCTTTGATTTCTACGGCATCTTCAACCAGCTGGTGATCTTCATCAACCCACAGGAGCTGCCCACCCACACCGCCACCATCAGGAAATCCACAGGTATGGCGGCACCTGAGCCCGCACCCCCTCCCCACCAGCCTGTATTTGTATGTCCCCTGCAAAATACTCTCAGCCGCTTCACAAGACCCCAATACCAGCCCATTAGAGCCGCTGCCTCAAAGCGCCACAGACCCAGGTTCGATCCTCACCTCGGGTGCTGTCTGTGTGGAGTCTGCACGTTCTCCCTATGACCACGTGGGCTTTTTCCGGGTGCTCCGGGTTCCTCCCTTGTCGGTTAATTGCACTGATAATGAAGGTGAAAGTGGGATAACATTGAACCGACGTGAATGGGTGATCAATGGTCAGCATGGTCTCGGTGGGCCGAAGGGCCTGTTTCCATGCCATATTAATCAATCAAGAAGCCAGAAGCTGTAGTGCATGTTGGCACAAACGACGTCGGCAAGAAGGGGATGAATATTCTGAAGCGCGACTTTAGAGAGCTCGGAAAAGTGCTGAAAAGCAGGACCTCCAGGGTGGTTATCTCCGGTTTGCTTCCAGTACCTCTTGCTGACGAGAGCAGGAACAGGGAGATACAGGACCTGAATGTGTGGCTGAGGAACTGGTGCAGGGGGCAGGGGTTTAGATTCTTAGACCACCAGGATCTGTTTTGGAGTAAGAGGGAACTGTACAAAAGGGACGGATTGCATCTTAACAGGGGGGGGGGGCATTCTGGCAGGCAAGTTTGCCACTGCGACACGGATGGTTTTAAACTAATAAGGGGGGGGGAGTGTCAAATGGGATAGTCAAGGACGGAGTTAAAGGGAAAGGGATAGTAAAGGGATAGTTAATTATCCCAGAATTAACGTGAAAGAAAGCTCACAAAGGGATAGGAGAGTATGGCCAAGTGTAATAGGGATCGATATGAAAAGTGAGATGCGTAAGGAATTAAAAGTATTGTATTTGAATTAAGTATAAGAAGTAAAGTAGATGAGCTTGAGGCTCAGTTAGAGGTTGAGTTAGAATATGACATTGTGGGGATTACCGAGATGAGGCTGCAGGAGGATCGGGCCTGGGAACTTTTATTCAGGGTTATACATTTTATAGAAAGGCCAGGCAGGTGGGCAGAGGGGGGGGGGTAGCTCTTCTGGTGAGGAATGGAATTCAGTCCCTTGCGAAGGAAGACTAGGGACTGACGAAGTAGAGTCACTGTGGATTGAGTTGAGGAATTGCAAAGGCAAGAAGACACTAATTGGTGTTATCTACAGACCCCCAAATAGTAGCCCGGATGTAGGGTGTAAGTTGCAGCAGGAGTTAAAACTTGCATGTAACAAAGGTAATGCCACTGTGGTGATGGGGGATTTCAATATGCAGGTAGACTGGGAAAATCAGGTTGGTTCAGGACCCCAAGAAAGAGAGTTTGTAGAATGCCTCCGAGATGGATTATTAGAGCAGCTTGTAATGGAGCCGACCAGAGAAAAGGCAATTCTGGATTTAGTGTTGTCCAATGAACCAAATTTGATAAGAGAACTCGAGGTAAAGGAACCGCTTGGAGGTAGTGATCATAATATGATTAGTTTTAATCGGCAGTTTGAGAAGGAGAAGATTAAATCAATGTGTCAATTATGCAGTTGAACAAAGGGGACTATGATGGCATGAGAGGGCAGCTGGCCAAGGTAGACTGGAAAGGGATCCAAGCTGGAATGACGGTGGAACAGCAATGGCAGGAATTTCTGGGCATAATCCGGAAGAAGCAGGATCATTTCATTCCAAAAAGGAAGAAAGATTCTAAGGGGAGTAGGAGGCAAACGTGGACAAGAGAAGTTAGGGATAGAATAAAAACTAAAAGAAAAGATGTATAGCACAGCAAAGAGTGGCCGGAAGCCAGAGGATTGGGAAACTTTCATAGGACAACAAAAGGAAACAAAACGGGCAATACGGGCTGAAAAGATGAAGTACGAGGGGAAGCTGGCCAGGAATATAAAGAAGGACAGTAAAAGCTTCTTTAGATATGTTAAGGGAAAAAGAGTAGCAAAGTTAAATGTGGGTCCCTTGAAGGCAGACACGGGTGAAATTATTTGGGGTTACAAGGAAATGGCAGAAGAGTTGAACAGGTACTTCGGATCTGTCTTCACTAAGGAAGACACAAACAATCTCCCAGAAGTACTGGAGGACAGAGGATCTAAGGGGGTAGAGGAGCTGAATTGATGGCTTGCATCCCAGGGTCCTCGGGGAGGTGGCTCTAGAAATAGTGGACGCATTGGTGATCATTTTCCAATGTTCAATAGATTCAGGATCAGTTCCTGTGGATTGGAGAATAGCTAATGTTATCCCACTTTTCAAGAAAGGAACGAAAGAGAAAACGGGGAATTACAAACTAGTTAGCCTGACTTCGGTGGTGGGAAAGATGCTGGTGTCAATTATTAAAGAGGTAATAATGGGACATTTGGATAGCAGTAAAAGGAATAGTCCAAGTCAGCATGGATTTATGAAAGGAAAATCATGCTGGACTAATCTTGACAAGTAAAATGGATGAAGGGGAGCCAGTGGATGTAGTGTATCTAGACTTTCAGAAAGCCTTTGATAAGGTCCCGCACGGGAGACTGGTGACTAAAATTAGAGCACATGGTATTGGGGGTAAAGTGTTGACATGGATAGAAAATTGGTTGGCAGACATTGAACATTTTCAGAATGGCAGGCAGTGGCGAGTGGAGTGCCGCAAGGTTCGGTGTTGGGGCCGCAACTGTTTACCATATAAATTAATGATTTGGAAGAGGGAATTAGGAGCAACACTAGCAAGTTTGCAGATGACACAAAGCTGGGTGGCAGTTTCAACGGTGAAGAGGATGTTAGGAGGTTGCAGGGTGACCTAGACAGGTTGAGTGAGTGGGCAGATGCGGTATAATATAGATAAATGTGAGGTTATCCACTTTGGTGGCAAAAACAAGGGGGCAGATTATTATCTCAATGGGGTTAGGTTAGGTAAGGGGGAGTGCAGCGAGACCTGGGTGTCCTTGTACACCAGCCACTGAAAGTTGGTGTGCAGGTACAGCAGGCAGTGGAAAGCTAATGGAATGTTGGCCTTCATAACAAGCGGATTTCAGTATAGGAGTAGAGAGGTTCTTCTGCAGTTGTATAGGGCTCTGGTAAGGCCACATCTGGAGTAATGTGTACAGTTTTGGTCTCCTAATTTGAGGAAGGATATCCTTGTGATTGAGGCAGTGCAGCGTAGGTTCACGAGATTGATCCCTGGGATGGCGGAACTGTCATATGAGGAAAGATTGAAAAGACTAGACTTGTATTCACTGGAGTTTAGAAGGATGAGGGAAGACCTTATAGAAACATTTAAAATTATTAAAGGACTGGACAAGCTAGATGCAGGAAAAATGTTCCCAATGTTGGGCGAGTCCAGAACCAGGGGCCACAGTCTCAGAATAAAGGGGAGGCCACTTAAGACTGAGGTGAGAAAAAACATGTTCACCCAGAGAGTTATGATTTTGTGGAATTCCCTGCCACAGAGGGCAGTGGAGGCCAGATCACTGGATGGATTTAAGAGAGAGTCAGATAGAGCTCTAGGGGCTAGTGGAATCAAGGGATATGGGGAGAAGGCAGGCACAGGTTATTGATTGGGGACCATGATCGCAATGAATGGTGGTGCTGGCTCGAAGGGCCGAATGGCCTCCTCTTGCACCTATTTTCTACCAATCTATGTAGCTTCTGCCATGGACAATTGGACACCGCGTGGGGTGGAAGTCATCCTCGATGTGGATTATAATTATCGTTATATAGTAGATTATTTAGTATTTTTGTTTGACTTTATTACGGTGGTGGGTTTTGTTTCATTTTATATTTGTAAATATTAATATTGTAAATATTATTTTTAATAATCGATTAAATTATTTTTGGTTAGAAAAAAACCAAACAAAACAGTGCGGCACTCCCTCCGTACCGCCAGAAATTGTTGGCAGCTGTTCAATGGTTCTCTCTCTGGTCCTCAGGGGAAGATGTGGTGCCTTCAGACTCTGACAGCGAGTGAGCGGCCGGGACAGTTCGATCCTCATGTGCCCGTGAGACCAGCGGCATGTTTACAACAAACCTCACCTGTGTACGTCACCCCCACAGCCCCCCCTCCCTGTGGACAGTACAGGCTGTGAGGTTCCCCCCCCCCACCCCGCACGCTGATAACAGGTCAGGGATGTAACTGTGTCATCCACGGATCCCTGTTGCAACAATGACTCACTCCCAGGGATCTATGGACCTGACCCACCCAGGTCAATAATCCCACTGCTCCGTCTGGTCCCAACTATTCCTCTGCTGCCAGTCAGTGTTGTCTTTGCAAGTCTCACTCCTAACTCCAACTCACCACTACATCATGTTTGAGACATGTAGTAGATACATTCTTGGTTAAACAGGAAGGTTCAGGTCAAACCTGTCCTGTTTCACTCTGGTACGGGGGGCATCAATGATCCCTAACTGACCCTGTGTTCCTCTGCATTGGTGAAACCACAGGCAAATTATCCAATAAAATAAATTTTTGTTTAAAACATAAAGTGTTGGAGGGACTCAGCGGGTCAGGCAGCATCTGCGGAGGGACAACTTTTCTCTACCCAGGGTTGGAGAAAGCAGGAAGAGAGGAGGGGACAGGACAAGACATAGCGAGTGATAGGTGGATACAGGCAAACAGGGACGGGGGGGGGGAAGGAGGGGGTGTATTTGTAAGTTACCTAAAAGTGGAGAATTCGATGTTTCATACTGTTGGGTTGTCAGCTCCCCAAGCAGTTCACTACAGCTCTGCCTTACCTGCAAGTGGCAGCTTGAGTCAAGGATCTTCCAGGCCAATTAGTTAATAACTGGGGTACGAACATCATCCAATGACTACCTGTGGTCATGGAGTAGATGCCGGAGTAAGTGGGAGGCTGGTACAATAACAAAGCTGAAAATACATGTTGACAGGTATGTGGATAGGAAAGGTTTAGAGGGATATGGGCCAAACACGGATAAATGCGACCAACTTGGATGGGGCATCTTGTTCGGCATGGACAAGTTGGGCCGAAGGGCCCGTTTCCCTCTAACAGTGTGGTGCTCCTCCACCATTCTTCCCATAGTGCAGTGCTCCCTCAATACCGGTCCCTGCTCCCTTTGCCTCAGGTGTATACGTTTCCCCACTCAATTATAGAGCTTGCTGCACTCCCGCCTCAGGACCTTGCCTTGCCACCAGCAGCACAGAACCTATAGTTTCTGTGATTCGGTAACATCGAAAGTGTAAGCTGCCTGCCCTACTGGAAGCTCCAGCCACCGCAAGGCACTGCTCTCCACACTGGTGGTGGCACTGGAGGATTGAGGGAGGAAGTGGTTTGTGGGCACGCATCGATGCAGTGTCCTGCCTCAGTGCTTACACTAATGTACAGACAAAGTGAAACACAAAGTGGGAACTGAACAGCTTCCTCTATTTTAACAAGTGCATGGAACAAATGGGACACACAAAATGCTTAAGTAACTCAGTGGGTCGGGCATAGGTGATGCTTTGGGTCGCGACCCTTCGTCACACATTTTTCACCAGTTTGAGGAAAGGTCCTGACCCAAAACATCACCTATTCCTTTTCTCCAGAGATGCTGCCCGACCCACTGAGTTACTCCAGTATTTCCATGTTCATATGTTATAGGAGCTGAATTAGGCCATTTGGCCCATCAGGTCTACTCCACCATTCAATCATGGCTGATCAACCCCATTCCCTCTAAACCCCATTCTCCTGCCTTCCCACATAACCCCTGACACCCTTACCAATCAAAAATATGTCAATCTCCGCCTTAAAAATGTCCACTGGCTTGCCCTCCACTGAGGTATGTGGCAATGAATTCCACAGATTCACCACCCTCTCATTAAATAAATTCCTCCTCATCTCCTTTCTAAAGGCGTCCTTTTATTCTGAGCCTGTGCCTTCTGGTCCTAGACCCTCCCACTAGTGGAAACATCCTCTCCACATCCACTCTGTCCAGGCCTCAATGAGATCCCCCCCCTATCCCTTTCATCCAACTACAAGCCCAGGGCCTTCAAACGCTCATCATGTTAACCCAATCATTCTCATCAACATCCCTGCAATGCCAGCACATTCCCCTCTCAGATAAGGGTACACAACTGCTCACAATACTCCAAAAGTGGTCTGACCAGTGCTTTATAAAGCCTTAGCATTACAATCCTGTCTTCATATTCTAGCCCTCTCAAAATAAATGCTAGCATTGCATTTGTCTTCCTTGCTACCAATTCGACTTGCTAATTAACTTTCTGGGAATCCTGTACCAGCACTCCCAAGTCCCATTTTGCATCTATCTGCAGTATAAACCAGCATCTGCAGTTCCATCCTAGAACATAGAACAATATAGCACAGGAGCAAACCCTCAGCCCACAATGTCTGTGTCAAACATGATGCCACAAGTCCATCTCTTACATGCCTGCACATAATCCGTATCCCTCCATATCCTTGTGCCTATTTAAAAGTCTCTTAAACGCCACTATCGTATCTGCCTCCATCACCACCCCTGGCAGCGCATTCAGACACCCACTATTCCCTGTTAAAAATAACTTCCCCGAGAGGCAGGTATATATCATCACCTTGTGTTTTACTTTTTATTTCTCTACGTCTTCCTTATTTCTTTTATTTACTCACTCTTTGGCTACACCAATTTGGTAGTCTAGGGGTTCTATCCACTTCTCTGTCCACTCTCCTAACGTGTCCAAGTCCATCTGCAGAATCCTGCTTCCTCTACACTGCCTCCCCCTCCACCTATCTTAGCACCATCTGCAAACTATGGTCACGAAGCCTTCAATCCCCTTGTCCAATCGATCTTATCCACCACCCCCCACCACTGCCATCTGGAGGTAGTTGGTGTTCCTGCAGGACAATGTCTACCTGCTGATTAGCAACAGGTAGCAATTCTGTGGAAACAAGGAACAGCAGATGCTGGTTTACACAAAAGCTACGGAGTGCTGGACTAACTCAATGGGTCAGGCAGCATCTCTAGAGAATGTGGATAAATGACGTTTCGGGTTGAGACCCTACTTCAGACTGATTGTCAGATATAGAAAGAATATAGTACAGTACAGAAGATAGACACAAAAAAGCTGGAGTAACTTCGCGGGTCAGACAACATCTCTGGAGAAAAGGAATAAGTGACATTTCGGGTCGAGACCCTTCTTCAGACTAGTCAGGGGAAAGGGAAACAAGAGATATAGACGGGGATGTAGAGATATAGAACAAATGAATGAAAGATATGCAAAAAAGTAACGATCATAAAGGAAACAGGCAATTGTTAGCTGTGGCCTAGGTGAAAATGAGCTATAGACAACGAGACTCAACAAGACGACTGAAGCTAGTACAATGACTTGGGTAGGGAAGGGATGGGGGGGAGAGGGTTGCAGTGATTACTTGAGGTTAGAGAAATCAAATTCATACCTCTGGGTTGTAAGCTGCCCAAGTGAAAAATGAGGTGCTTTCCATACAGCTGGCATGGGACCTGGCCCTTCGACCCACAATGTTCATGCTGAACACGATGCCGTTGAACTAATCTAGGCTGCTTGCTAAGAGCCATATCTTTGATCCAATCTATAGAAGAGTCCCGACTCGAAATATCACCCATTGCATTTCTCCAGAGATGCTGCCTGTCCCGCTGAGTTACTCCTGCAGACTGGGTTAACTGTTCAAGGCTTCTTGGTGGGACTTGAAACCTCTCTCACCCAGACCTGCAAGTGCTGGTGCTGAGCTTTGATCGGTGGCACTCATAATTTGACTTTAGACTTTAGCGATACTGTGTGGAAACAGGCCCTTCAGCCCACTGAGTCCATGCCGAGCAGCGATCACCCCATACATTAATACCACCCTACACACTGGGGGCAATTTTACGGAAGCCAATTAACCTACGAACCTGTATGTCTTTGGAGTGTGGGAGGAAACCAGAGCATCCAAAAAAAACCCCCACGCAGTGACAGGGAGAACGTACAAACTCCACCCCTTCAGCACTCAAAGTCCGGATCAAACCCAGAACTCTGGGCTGTAAGGCACCAGAGTGGCACAAGGGTAGAGTTACTGCCTTACAGCCTCAATTGTGCCGTATAATTGCAGGTACAATGAAAATCTTACTTGCAGCAGCATTGTAGGCACATGGGCTTAGACAACACGCAAAAACATAAATTATACATAAATTCTAACGTCAGAGAAAAGAAAGATTGTGGAAAAAAACAAGATATTTGTGGACATTAAAAATTAGATATTAAGTCCACGGTCGTGCAAGAGGTGGTCCGTGGTACTCCGGGGCTGGTACAGGCAGCACTTGTCGTCAGGATCGAACCAGAATCTCTTGCGCTGTAAGGCATCAACTCTACTGCTGCACCACTGTGCCACCCAGAGTGGCTGCTTCTGTTCACAGCAAGAGTAGGTGCAGAGAGAGGGGGGGAAGGGGAGGGAAGACCAAAGTTCTGTTGTAAGTTGGGACAATTCCAATTTGTTAAGAGAGTGATGGAGGTTGGGGTGCATTTCCTGCCACCATTAAATTGGAGATGGGGGGGGGGGGGGGTGGGGTGGTGGGAAAGAAATGTCAACCACTGACACCTCATATTTCCTGCAGAAGGGAAGGTTAGTAATTGAGTGTAAAGTCTTTCCCCAAACACTTTGCCAACAACCACGACTGTTACATTTGGTTTTTATTTGACAATGATACCACAAAGAGACTCTGTACAAGTGGCTCCACAACACCTGGTAAAAATCTAAACATCTACAAAAAAAAACACAGTAGAGCTGTGAGAAAAGGGATCAACAAGTTACAAAAAAAAAACACAACACAGGACATTGCAAAACTCGCCTCCCATTATACCCAGACTTCGAGAACTCATATTTGGACAGGGTCGATGTGCTTTGACCTTCAATGTCTCCAACAAATTGAACTGCATCCTGCCTCAAACCCCACCCCACTAAAACATGGGCAGTTTTCAAAAAGAGATTGGGGAAACATAATGACCCCAATCTCCCTTTTATCCCCCCCCCCCCCCCTTTCCATCCACATCCCTCCCTCCGGCTCTACGTTTCACTCCTCCTCCTCTCTCCTCATCTGACATCCTTTTGTCTCCTTTTCACCTCCAGCCTTTGTCACTTACTCCACCCATCTTAAAGACCTTTGTGTTTTTAGAATCCTGCAGGGAAAAATAAGTTTGTTATTGCGATTTGAAACTTTCCAGTCCCCAACTCCTTTTCCCCACAGACGCCGCTGTTTTTTTAAGATAGAACAGTCCGACACAGGATCAGGCCACTCGGCCCACTATGTCTGTGCTAAACATGATGCCAAGATTAACCAATCTCAAACGCGCGTTTTCCTCACACGATTTTCCATAACGCCAGTTTGTTAGGAGTGTAATTGTCGTGTCACAGCACAACAACCTGTCCTGTGCCTCGCTGTGGACCCTATTCTCGACCCTCTCCAAACCAAAGGGTTGTCATAGTGAGTGAGGTCTAATTAATGGAAAAGCAAAATGTGGTTTACAAGACCAACTTTTGTCTCTTACGAGTTGCAATAGGCACTTAAGGTGACGCTTCAAGCAGCTTACACTGTACAAAAAATAAAACAGCTTGGTCCTTTCTTCAACAAAGAACTATTTGGTTTACAAGGCAGGACACAGAGTGCTGGAGTGACTTAGCGGGTATGGCGGCATCCCTGGAGAAGGTGGATAGGTGACATTGTGACTCAGGACCCTTCTAAAGAAATCTTTTGGGCAACAGCTGTTCAAGGTTTGTACCCTGATTGATCACCCCATACGCTAGCACTATCCTACACACTAAGGTTAATCTACAGAATCCTACAAATCTGCACATCTTTGGAGTGTGGGAGCAAACCAGAGCACCCGGAGAAAATCCACACGGTCACATAGAGAACATAAAAACTCTGCAGAGACAGCACCCATAGTCAGGATCAGACCTGGGTCTCTGGCGCTGCAGGGCAGCAACTCTACTGCTGCGCAACTGTGCCGCCCGAGTTCTGTACAAATTCAGTCCGAAGAGGAGTCTTGACCCAAAATGTCATCTCCACAGATGCTGCCTGACCTGCTCAGTTACTCCAGCACTGTTTTTTATTTGTAACCCAGCACCTACAGTTCCCTGTATCTAATCTATTGTTTAGAAGACAACTCTTTGCTACAGATTCCAACCAATGAGGTGATACTGGGCCACTCTAAACATGGGTGGCAGCTCTCCACTGACACCTGGTGGTGAGAAGAGGATATTGATATGACGTTCCCTCCACCATCTCCCTCCCATTCCCTCCCTATAAAATTTAATTGGAGCTTGGGAATGTTAGGACGGCTCTTCAAAGCCGCTATTCCATTATAACGCTGTTGGGTCAATTCTGGGTACCCCACAGATAGAGCATGTTTGAGTTTAGATATTTTTGAGATACAGCGTGAAAATAGGCCTTTCGACCCACCGAGTCAGCGCTGAACAGCGATCACCCTGTACATTAGTCCTACGCACTAGGGACAAATCTACAATTTTACCAAAGCCAATTAACCTACAAACCTGTACATCTTTGGAGCGTGGGAGGAAACCGGATCATTCGGGGAAAACCCACATGGTCACAGGGAGAAGGTACAAACTCCGCACAGACTGCACTCCTGGCACTACCCGCTGCTCCTCTCCCACCCGCTGATGCTCAGAAGTTTGGACAAAGCTGCTGAATAAGACTCTAAAATTGTAAGAATCAGCAACACAGGACCGCATTCCCTTAGCACCCCCTCAGCTGTTCCACAGCCACCGAACATAGAACAGTACAGCACAAGAACAGGCCCATCGGCCCACATTGTCCGTGCTAAACATGATGCCAAGTTAAACTAATCTCCTCTGCCTGCATGTAATCCCTATCCCTCCCTTCCCTACACTTCCATGTGCCTATCTAAAAGCCTCTTAAACGCCACTGTCATATCAACCTCCACCACCACCCCTGGCAGCGCGTTCCACACCCCACCACTCTGCAATCGGACTATCATTAATCGGACTTTACTGTACTTTATCTTGCACTAAACATTATTCCTCTAACTCTGTATATGCACACTGTGTACAGCTCGATTTAAAACATGTACAGTATTTCCGCTGGCTGGATATCCCGCAACTAAAAGCTTTTCACTGTACCTGGGTACTTGTGCAAATAAACTAAATTAAAGGAATGGTTTAGAGGGATATGGGCCCAATGCAAATAGGACAAATGGGACTAGCCCAGAATACCAACGGTCGGTATGGACACAATGTTCTGTTTCCCAGTTGTCCAGCACTGTGACTCTAGAAGTTGACACTAACATTGGCTGAAGAGCACTTTGGAACATGTTGGGACCAATTGTTGATGGTGCTTTCGAAAAAATGCAAGTCACTGCCTTTGTACATTTATGAACAGATACATTAACAATTGTGATTCAGTAACTTCAGTCTAGTAATAAATAGTCAGCTATTAACAGCTCCGAGGGCACTATTGCAACACTCAGACAACCAGTGAAGGGAAGGCAAGCGTGGAGATGTGGAGATGTAGGAAGGAACTGCAGATACTGGTTTAAGCCGAAGATAGACCCAAAAAGTAACCCAGCGGGCCAGGTAGCATCTCTGGAGAGAAGACCCGAAAGGTCGCCCATTCCTTCTCTCCAGAGATGCTGCGTGACCCTCTGAGTTGCTCCAGCTTTCTGTGTCTATCTGTGAGCATGGAGATGATGGAAGCCCCACCACAGCCGCCTGTGGATCTCCACTGGGGTTGACGGAGCGAGCCCACCGAGCAACCTGCACGCCAATAATAACCAGGAACACCACTGGAGATGCGGTGAGGCTCAGGAGTGTGGGATGAGAGGGAAAGGCAGCTCCTGGTCAAGTTAGGACTCTGCCCAATTCGAGGCCAGGTTGACAGAGAGAGAGCATGGACAGGCACGGTTGCCAAGTCCATTGCAGAATGCACCGTCGCAACTGTGCCTGCGCTTGATGTTGACGTCTAAGCTGAAGGTCCGGAGGCTCACCGGCGGGTAATGCATCGTTGGTGGTGTTCCTGCTGCACGGCACAGCCTTGAAGGAGGTGCGCAGACATGCAGCAGCCTTGCTATAGCAACACCAACAACTCCTCACTCATCTTCAATGGGAGGCAGATGGGAAACGTCCTCCACCCCGTAAACAGGCCACGCTGGAGACAGGAGCGTCTCACACTCACTCACTCTCACACAATCACTCTCACACCCGCTCACACACACACACACACTCTCACATCCATGCTCATATACTCACCCTCACACATGCTCACTCTCACAAGCACGCTCACGCTCACACACATCGCGCTCTCACAGACACACACACCCATAAACGCACTCAAACCCGTGTTCTCACGAGCTGGCACTCACTCTCGTGTAACGGGATGAATCAGAGCAGGGAATGGGGACATGGTCCTTTCTGGGAGCCACAAGGAACTGCAGACGCTGGAATCTGGAACTAAAGGACAGAAAGTGCTGGAGGATCTCAGCGCGTCAGGCAGCGTCTGTTGAGGGACGGACAGGCCACATCTTTCCACCTTCAGATTGCAGGCGTTCCCTGATCCAGCGCGAAACCTCTGGCAGCGACGGCAGCTCCCATCCACGGCCCAGTCCCGGAGATCGCTCGGCCCCTCACCCGCTCACTCACTGCCCCCTCGCTGCCTCCATGCTGGGGGGGGGGGGGGGAGGAGGGGTGGGGGCAGATGTCCTTGACTCCTCCAGCCTCTGTACCTTGTGCTGGGGGGGAGGGAGGGGGGTAGAGGGAAGGTGGGGGCGGTGGAGGGGGGGGGGGGAGGGGAGGGTGAGGAGAGTAGAAGGGAAGGGGGCAGCTCCTTCACTCGTCGAGCCGCTGTACCTCGGGCCGTCCCTCCACCTCTCCGCGGGACTCGGATCGTGCCCGCGTGTACTCGCTGGCCTGCACAGCTGCCGGCCGCCGGTCACTCAGACGCCACACCCTGACCGCCAGGTAGGAGTTGAGCAGGTAGGCAGCGGAGGACAGGTACCCAAACACCTGCAGGGGGGAGGGGAGAGGGACAGAGAGGGGGACAGAGAGTGAGGGAGGGGGTGGGGGGAGAGAGAGGGCAGTGTTGGAAAGAGAATGGTGGGTGGGGATAGAGAGATAAGGGGGAGGAGGGAGAGAGGGAGAGAGGGAGAGAGGGAGAGAGGGAGAGAGGGAGAGAGGGAGAGAGGGAGAGAGGGAGAGAGGGAGAGAGGGAGAGAGGGAGAGAGGGAGAGAGGGAGAGAGGGAGAGAGGGAGAGAGGGAGAGAGGGAGAGAGGGAGAGAGGGGGTGTGGGGAGAGAAATGTGGGTGGGGAGAGAGGGGGTGGGAGAGAGGGGAGGTGGGGAGAGAGGGGAGGTGGGGAGAGAGGGGAGGTGGGGAGAGAGGGGAGGTGGGGAGAGACGGGAGGTGGGGAGAGACGGGAGGTGGGGAGAGAGGGGGATGGGGAGAGACAGAGAGAGAGAGAGAGAGAGAGACAGGGGAGGGGAGGGCAAGAGGGTGAGAGGAGAAGGGGTGACACATTTTAGTCCCGCACTTCGACTCTCACAACCAACACTGGCCATCACAGGGCTGCAGGGTGATGCAGCCAGTTGCTGCCATTACAGCAGGTTCGATCCTGACTACGGGTGCTGTCTGTGTGGAGTTTGCAGTTCTCCCTGTGACCGCGTGGGTTTCTCCGGGTGCTCCAGCTTCCTCCTACATTACAAAGGCGTGCGGGGTTTGTAGCTTGATTGGCCTCAGTAAATTGTAGGGAGTGGATGAGAAAGTGGGATAACAGGCAACTACTGTGAACAGATGATCGATGGTCGGCATGGACTCGGTGGGCCGTAGGGCGTTTCCATGCCGTATCTCGGAACTAGACCTCATTTACCAGATTGCTGCCTGGAATGCCTGTTAGCTACAGGGAGACGTTGGGCAGACTTGGATTGTTTTCTCTGAAATGCCGGAGGCTGAGGGGACAACTGATAGAAGTATATAAAATTATGAGAGGCATGGACAGTCAGAAAAAGACACAAAGTAACTCAGCAGGTCAGGCAGCATCCCGGGAAACGTGGATAGGTGACCCACAGGTGACATGGGTCGGGGCCCATCTTCGGTCAGTCAGAATCTATTTCCCAGGGTGGAAAAAATTAAAGGCGAGAAGGCTTAGCTTTAAGGCGAGAGGGGCAAAGTTTAAAGGGGATGTGCGACGCATGTTTTTTTTACCCACAGAAAATGGTGAGTGCATGGAACATGCTACGAGGGATGGTGGCGAGGGCAGATATGAGAGTGGAGTTTAAGAGGCTTTGTATAGGCACATGGATAGTGAATGGAGGGATATGGGTCACGTGTAGGCAGAGGAGATTAGTTTAACTTGGCATCATGTTCAGTATGGACATTGTGGGCCGAAGGGCCAGTTCCTGTGCTGTACTGTTCCATGTTGTAGGATTTGAGGGCCTGAATTATAGGGAGATGTTGGGCAGCCTAGAACTTTATTCCTTGGAGGGCAGGAGGATGAAGGGTGATCTTATGGAGGTGTATAGGATCATGAGATAGAAAGGGTGAATGAGGAGGTAGTTGAGGCAGGTAATATAATCACATTTAAAAGACATTTGGACTGGTACATGGATAGGAAAGGTTTAGAGGGATATGGACCAAATATGGGCAGGTGGGACTAACGTGGATGGGGCATGTTGGGCGGCATGGGTGGGTTAGGCCGAATGGCCTGTTGACCATGACTGTGGATAGAGAGAGGACATTCTACTGGTTGTAGGAAAGAACGTAAATATAAAGGTCAGATATTTGTCATTGACAGCATTGTGGCAGCTCATTTGGGGGGTGGGGGGGGACTGGACTCCCCTGAGATCCCCTGGGCACACTCACTGGGGTCACAGGTCAGGGGGCTCTCTCCCCGGGGTCACAGGTCAGGGGGCGTGCTCCCTGGGTCACAGGTCGCGCTACCTGGGGTCACAGGTCAGGGTTACGCTCCCCGGGGTCACAGGTCAGGGGATGAGCTCCCTGGGATCACAGGTCAGGGGGCACGCTCCCCGAGGTCACAGATCAAGGGGTACGCTCCCCGGGGTCACAGGTCAGGGGGCCCGCTCCCTGGGGTCACAGGTCAGGGGGCGTGCTCCCTGGGTCACAGGTCATGCTCCCTGCGGTCACAGGTCGGGGGCGCGCTCCCTGGGATCACAGGTCAGGGGGCTTGCTCCCCTACATCACGTGCCGGCTCCCCGGATTTCAAGGGGTCTGCGGTCATCCAGGTCACTCACCAGAGCAGCGATCTCCCCGCTCCTCTTGTGGTTCATGGCGGTGAGGACGATGGAGGCAATGGGGAAAAGCAGCGCACTCAGGATGGTGTTGATCAGGTCCTGTGGGGCAAGCAGACAGTGTGAGGACCCTGGCAAAGGGACGCACACTCCGAGACCCCACCTCAACTCAACCTGGCCTTTCTGACCATCACACCAACCACACAGGCCTGGAGATCCCACCTCAACTCAAACTGCTAGCTCCCCACCACCAGGCCAACCACACAGCCTGAAGAACAAGACAACGACAGCGTGTGAGAAACAGAAGGCCCTCTATCTCCACGGACATCTCCCATCCCCATCTCCCTTTTATCCCCTTATTTCCCAACCCCTCCCCTGCCCCTTCCACTCCCATCCCTCCCTCCGGCTTTAAACTTCACTCATCCTCTCCGCATCTGACACCCTTTTATCTCCTTTTCACTTCCAGCCTTTGTCACTTACAGCCACCTGCCTATCACCCCCCCCCCCCTTGCCTGTATCCACCTATCAATCACCAGGCTTTATCCCACCCCCTTTTGCAGCTTCCTCTCCCCTCCTCTATCAGTCCAAAGAAGGGTCTCGACCTGAAACATCACCCATTCTTTCTCTCCAGAGATGCTGCCTGTCCCGCTGAGTTACTCCAGTTTATATTCTGTTATGTAAACCGGCATCTGCAGATCTTTGTTTCTAGGTGAGAACTATACTCTGCCCTCTGTATCTTCCCCTTTGTTCTACCTGTTATATGTGTGTAACTTGATTGGATAGCATGCAAAACAAAGGTTTTTACCGTACCTTAGTAAACAGCAATAAACCTGATGACTTACTGCCACTCTGTACAAAAAGATCCCCCTCAGGTTCCTATTAAATCTTTCCCCTCTCACCTTAAAACTGTGCCCTCTGGTTCTTGATTCCCCGACCCTGAGGGGAAAGACTGTGTGCATTAAGGGAGGCACAGTGGTAGAGCTACTGACTTACAGCGCCAGAGACCCAGGTTTGATCCTGACTATGGGTGATGTCTGTATGGAGTTTGAATATTCGCCCTGTAACAGCGTGGGGTTTAGTTTAGTTTAGAGATATAGCACAGAAACAGGCCCTTCGGCCCACTGAGTCCACACCGGCCAGCGATCGTGGCGTACACTAGCACTATCCTACACACCAGGGACAATTTACAATTTCTACTGAAGCCCATTAATCTACAAACTTATACGTCTTTGGCGTGTGGGAGGAAACCGTAGCACCCAGAGAAAACCCACACAGTCACAGGGGCAACAAACTCCGTGCAGACAGCACCCGTAGTCGCCATCAAACCCGGGTCTCTGGCACTGTAAGACAGCAGCTCTACCGTTGCACCACTGGGCTGATCTTTGTTTTCTGCAGGTGCTCCAGTTTCCTCCGAAGAATGTAGGTTAATTGGCTTCAGTAAATTGCCTAGAGTGTGTGGGATAATGCTGGTGCATGAGGTGATCGATGGTCAGCGTGGACACGGTGGGACGAAGGGCCTTTTTCCACGCTGGATCTCTAAAACGAAAACTAAAAAACTAAAATTTCCTCAACGTATTTTCAATCTTCTAATTCCAAAGGTACCGTCCACAACCCTGATCCCAGGTCAGTCAGCTGCGGGCGGGATCGCCGAGCTGAGTTGGTATCTGGAGGAGGAGATGGTGTTGGGAATACCGACACTGAAGGGCGGCTCTGCTCCTTGTAGGAGCTCCTGTTACCGTGCCGACGGAAACATCTGGTTCGCAGACGGTGTGAACTCGGGGCGAGAGAGCACACCACATCTGGAAAGTGCTTCTTGTGAAAACCCAAGCCACACGGATATTAAACTTTTCCAACTGGGATTGTTGACATTTTTGTGGTTCGGCTTCAATGCCCGTGCTGAGGAACAAGTTCTTCGGCTGGGTCTGGATCAGGAGGAAGTAGCTCCAACCTCACCGGGAGATGCCAGACAGCCCAGCCCCAGAAATACTTCCAAGCTGCTAAATACCTTCCCGAATACAATGCCTTCCATGCCTCTGCCCAACACAACCCCACGCCGCCTGGGAAGTGTTGGCGGAAACACACCGTTATACCTCGTGTGCTGACTATAAGTGTGGGTGATACACAGCCTGTGTTGATTCAAGGGTTGTTACGCTGCAGTTGTACGAGACCTGGGGGAAATGGCACGTGCTCGACTTTGCGATGCAGTAATGCGCTCCGTTTTGGTCACCCTGCTGTAGGAAACATGCTATTAAGCTGCAAAGAGTGCAGAGAAGATTTACAAGGATGTTATGGAACCATATAGCACAGTGGCGCAGCGGTAGAGCTGCTTACAGCGCCAGAGACCCGGGTTTGTGTAAAGGAGCAAAGAGGTCCTTCTGCAGTTGTACAGAGCCCTAGTGAGACCACACCTGGAGTATTGTGTGCAGTTTTGGTCTCCAAATTTGAGGAAGGACATTCATGCTATTGAGGGAGCACAGCGTAGGTTCACAAGGTTTATTCCAGGGTTGGCGGGACTGTCATATGCTGAGAGAATGGAGCGGCTGGACTTGTATACTCTGGAATTTCGAAGGATGAGAGGATATCTTATTGAAACATATACATTTATTAAGGGTTTGGACACGCTAGAGGCAGGAAACATGTTCCAGATGTCGGGGGAGTCCAGAACCAGGGGCCACAGTTTAAGAATAAGGGGTAAGCCATTTAGAATGGGGACGAGGAAACACTTTTTCACCCAGAGAATTGTGAGTCTGTGGAATTGCCTCAGAGGGGGTTGGAGGCCGGTTCTCTGTTAGATAGAGCTCTTAAAGATAGCGGAGGGTACACAAAATGCTGGAGAAACTCAGCGGGTGCAGCAGCATCTATGGAGCGAAGGAGATAGGCAACGTTTTGGGTCGAATCCCTTGTTCAGACTGGTGGGGGCTGCGGGGAGGCGGGGGGAAGAAAGGAAAAAGGAGGAGGAGCCCGAGGGCTGAGGGAGAGGTGGGAAGGGGAGGAGACGGCAAGGGTCAACAGAATTGTGAGAATTCGATGTTCATGCCAAGAGGATGCAGACTCCCCAAGTGGAATATGAGGTGCTGTTTCTCCAATTTGTGGTGTTGCTCACTCTCGCCGTGGAGGAGGCCCAGGACAGAGAGGTCGGATACGGAATGGGAGGGGGAGTTGAAGTGCTGAGCCACCGGGAGGCCGGGTTGGTTATTGGGGACCGAGCGGAGGTGTTCGGCGAAACGATCGCCAAGCCTCCGCTTGGTCTCACCAATATAGATCAGCTGGCATCTGGAGCAACGGATGCAATAGATGAGGTTGGAGGAGGTGCAGGTGAACCTCTGTCGGACCTGGAACGACTGCTTGGGTCCTTGAATGGAGTGGAGGGGGGAGGTAGAGGGACAAGTGTAGTATCTCTTGCGGTTGCAAGGGAAAGTGCCCGGGGAAGGGGTGGAGCGGGTGGGAAGGGAAGAATTGACAAGGGAATTGCAGAGGGAGCGGTCTTTGCGGAAGGCAGACAGGGGGGCAGATGGGAAGATGTGGCGAGTGGTGGGGTCACGTTGGAGGTGGCGAAACTGGCGGCGGACTATGTGGTGTATGTGCTGGCTGGTGGGGTGAAAGGTGAGGACCAGGGGGACTCTGCCCTTGTTGCGAGTGGGGGAATGGGGAGAGAGGGCAGTGTTGCGGGGTATGGAGGAGACCCTGGTGCGAGCCTCATCTATATTGGGGGAGGGGAATCCCCGTTCCCTGAAGAATGAGCACATTTGTGATGCCCTGGTGTGGAACACCTCATCCTGGGAGCAGATGCGGCGTAGACGGAGGAATTGGGAATAGGGGATGGAGTCCTTACAGGAAGCAGGGTGGGAGGAAGAGTAGTCCAGATAGCCGTGGGTTTACAGTGTATAAAGATAGCGGAGTCAGGGGATATGGTGAGAAGGCAGGAACGGGATACTGACTGTGGATGATCAGTCATGATCACATTGAATGGTGGTGCTGGCTCGAAGGGCCGAATGGCCTACTCCTTCCCCTCTTGTCTATTGACAACAACTGCTGTCTGTACGATATTTGTAAGCGCTCCCCATGACCGCGTGGGTTTTCTCCGGTTTCCTCCCACACTCCAAAGACGTGCAGGATTGTAGGTTAATTGGCCCTCTGCACATTGTAAGTAACAAAATAACTAGTGTACGGGTATACGCTGGTCAGCACGGACTCGGTGGGCCAAAGGGCCTGTTTCCGCGCTGTACCTAGACCGGCGGCAACACATCGCAGCATCACTACCCGCGAGAGGCCCGTGCACTCACCGTCAGGTTCCAGTTGATCTGCGGCACCTTGGTGTGAAGGTTGAGGCAGAACATCAAGAGCAAGACCCCAGTGACCACGAACGCTGTGCAGCTGACAAACTCAAAGAGGTACAGCCCGCCACAGGGAAGGCATTCCTTCACCGTCTCAATGCAGATGAAGGCAATCAGTGCCAGAAGCTGAAAACAAGACACATTCATTGAATTTATCCATCGATTGATTGACACAACATCGATTGATTGATTAACTGCAGATGCAGGTTTATACCAAAAATAGACACAAAGTGATGGAGGAACTCAGCAACTCTGGAGAAAAAGGACGGGCCTCTGCTTCAGACTCAATCTGTAGAAGGGTCCCGACCCGTAACGTCACCCATCCTTTTTCTCCAGAGATGCTGCCTGACCTGCTGAGTTACTCCAACACTCTGTGGTTGATTGAAAGGTGCAGCATGGAAACAGGTGCATCGACACACCAAGCCCACGTCGACCATTGATCACCCGTCCACACCTCAGTACACCTGACAATAATAAATAATAAACTAAACCCCAGCACCCTCTCCACTGCCATCCTCTGACACCATGTTATTGAAAGCTTCCCACCTCTTATCACCTCCTCTGGCAGCTCGTTACGTATACATGATAAATCCACCGTCGCTTCCCTGCTCCTACACACACATCAGGAAATGCAAATCAACCCTCAGCTCATTTGAATTCAGTTGAAACTACGCAAATCAAAACCTGTAAAAGGACGGTACTGTCGACGTGGGTTTATATCAAAGTTATACACAGAGCGCTGGAGTAACTCAGCGGGTCAGGCAGCATCTCTGGAGAAAAAAGGTGATTGACATTGCGGGTTGCGAAGAGGTCCGAAGAAAAGTCCTGACCCGAAACGTCACCTAACCATGTTCTCCAGAGATGCTACCTGACCCGCTGAGTTACTCCAGCTTTGTGTCAGTCAAATGAAATACTGGTCCTTGTGGACAAGGTGAAGTTGTCCGGTTATTTTCCATCCATTCGAGGGGTGTAGGCTTGGCTAACCTTTCATGCCCATCCTCAACTGGCCAGGAGCCGAGGGGAGAGACAAGTGTCAACAGTGTGGCACGGGGGCTCAGCACCAGAGACCCGGGTTCAACCCTGAGCTCGGGTGCTGGCCATGTGGAGTATGCACGTTCTCCCTGTGACCGCGTGGATTTCCTCCGGGTGCATCAGTTTCCCCCCCATGTCCTGTAAGCATGCGGGTTTGTAGGTTAACCAGCCTCTGTAAATTGCCCCTAGTGTGTATGGCGTGCATGTGAAAGTGGGATAACATAGAACTAGATGGTCGCCTGGACTCTGGGCCGAAGATCCTGTTTCCACACTGTATCTCAAAACTAAACTGAACATTAGTGGATCTGGAGTTACTGACAGACTCTTACAGGCAGGGACGGAAGATTTACTTCCCTGAAGGTTATCACTGAACCAGGGTGCGTTTTAATGACAGGGGGATTTATTAATTTACTTGAATTTAAATTGTCCAGCTGCTGTGAGGAGATTAAAGTGATTCTCTGTATGAATGGTCCTGAACAGACTATGGAGTGACTGTGTTAACCACCATACTGTTGTACAAGCCCGACTGCCTCGCTGGTGCTGTCTGGAAGGCAGTGAGAGGAGTGGGGCACTCGAGCCCATCCCCTAGTTCATGGCTCATCTTCTATGCCAGTTCCCCCTAGCCCTCGGTTCCTCAATCTGTCAATAATTTAGCTATCTCTACCTTAAATATATCGTCTGATCCAACCTCCACCACCGTCTGGGACAGAGATTTGGGAGATTCACCAACCAAGAGACCTGGCGTCACACTGCACACAAACAGGCCAATCTGCCCAGCTCGCCAAGCTCACCAAGTTGCCTCAACTAGTCCCACCTGCCCACATTTGGCTCATATCCCTATAAACCTGTCCCAGTCTATTTTAAATACTGTTATAGTATGTGCCACATCTACCCTCTCTGGCAAAATGTGTACAAAGGATCCAGTCTGAGGAAGGGTTCCAACCTGAAATGTTACCCACCCTTTTTCTCCAGAGATGCTGCCTAACGCGCTGAGTTACTCCAGCACTTCGTGTCTACCCCGTCTGGCAGCTTGTTCCATATCCCAACCATTCAACTTGGTGAAATAGTTGCTCCTCGGGTTGCTATTAAATCGTTCCCCACTCAACTATGTCCATTGGTTCTTGGTTCCCCAACTCTTGGGAAAAAAACCCTGTGTATTCACCCTATCTATTCCCCTTATGATTTTATACATCTCCAAATGATCACCCCTCAGCCTCCTGCACTCCAAAGAATAAAGTCCTAGCCATCTTCCAAAATAAAATATACCTGTGACAATGACGTACATCAGGTAACATAAACCCACCCTAAGTTCTTCAAGAATTTGAACTCAGTTGACAAATACAAGTCATGTCATTCTCTCTTGTAGATCTCTCCCTGTAGCTAATACCTCCATCTGAGTAGTTCTGCTATCCAGTCAAATCATACTATACAGGAGTAGAATCAAGCCACAAGTACAACAGGTAGTGCAAAGAGAGAAATACCAAAGTGCAGAATATATCGTGATAGTGTCAGTTACAGAGAAAGTGCAGATTTAAAAAGTGCAAGGTCCATGATGAGGTAGGTTGGAAGATCAGGATTACACCCTAGCTTATGGGAGGGCCATTCACTAGTCTGATAACAGTGGGGAAGAAACTGGTCCTGAATCTGATGGGACGTGCTTTCAAGCTTGTGTATCTTCTGCCCGACAGGAGAGGGGAGAAGAGGGAATGGCCAGGGCGGGAGTGGTCCTTGATTGAATTAGCACTGGTTGTGGTATTGGTTTAATATTGTTGTGCCCATCAAGATGCAGTGAAATACACTCAACAATCAATTGTCCCCAGTGAGAAGCAGCAGCTCAGCTGGAGTAATAACCCTCACACCGTCATACTTGCACCAGAAACAAACAACGGAATGAATGTTGTGAGCTCGGAACATCCAGACTCAGGCTGAATGCACTGAGTGCAGTAACCGTGGTGGAAAGTCTCCCATGATCCAGTCAGTGGAAAGACTGGACATGATTACAATCAAGCCATCCACTGTGTACAGATATAAGGACAAGGGGATAAAGATCGATTAAAGATAGTCAAGGGACTACAATGAGATAGGTGGTAGGTCAAGACCGCTCTCTAGGTGGTGATAGGATGGTTCAGTTGCCTGGATAACAACCAGGAAGAAACTGTCCCTGGATCTGGAGTTGTGCGTTTTCACACGTCTGTTCCTCTTGCTTGATGGGAGAGGGGAGAAGAGGCAGTGACCTGGTTCTGGGTGAATCTGATGGCCTTGCCGAGGCAGCGTGAAGTGGAGATGCAGTTAATGGAAGGGAGATTGGTTTATGTGATGGTCTGAGCTGCCTCCGCAACTCTCTGAGGTTTCTTGCGGTCTTGAAAGCGCCAACGACACAATGAGAGGTGTGAAGGGCAGCCGGTGGCATGCTGCAGAGAAGTCTGCAGAGGGATACGATCGATGAAGTGAGTTGCGGGACTCTATGGCAGGGGAGACTAGGAGGTGGCAGCTGCACAGGGCTCTATGTGTTGTGGTGTACGCTTCACAAAAGACCACGCCACGCGTACTGCACTCGGAAAAGTGAACAGAATGCTATTGTTTGTCTCAGGGGGATTGAATACATGAGTAGTGAGGTTATATTTCAATTATAAAAGGCATTGATGAGAACACAGAGTCCTGCAGCAGGGTAACACACCCTTCAGCCAATCCCGTCCATGCCAACCAAGATCTTCCATCTACTCTACTCCCACCTGCCCAGTGGGTGGGGAAAGATTAAATATATAAATATGAAATATTAAATATAATCAAACCCAATCAGACATATAGATCTGGGAGATTCACCATTCTAGAGTCCTACAACACGGAAACAGGCCTTCAGCCCAGCTCATCCATGCCAAGCAAGATGGGTGGCACAGTGGCTCAGCGGTAGAGTTGCTGCCTTGCAGGGCCAGGCACCCGGGTTCGATCCTACCTACAGGTGCTGTCTCTACAGAGTTTGTATGCTCTCCCCGTGATCATGTGGGTTTTGTTCAGGTGTTCTGGTTTCCTCACACGTTCCAAAGACATACAGGTTTGTGGGTTAGTTAGCTTCTGTAAATTGTAAATTCTCACGTGTGTAGATAAGAACTAATGTACAAGATGATCACTGGTCGGATCGGACTAAGTGGGCCACAGGGCTATTTCCATACTGCCTCTAAACTAAATTAAAATGTCCAATCCATGAGTCCCACCTGCCTACATTTGTTCATGTTATAGGAGCAGAATTAGGCCATTCGGCCCATTGAGTCTACACCGGCATGTAATCAAGGCAGATCAATCTTTCCCTCTCAACCCTACTCTCCTGCCTTCCCCCCCTCACAACCCCTGACACCCTTACTAATCAAGAATTGGCCCATATCCCTCTAAACCTTTCCTACCCATGTACCTGTCCAGGTGTATTTTAAGTGTGGTTATAGTACCTGCCTCAATACCTCCTCTGGCAGCTTGTTCCATATACACACACATTCACACACACAACATCATCTTTGTGGAAACTGGTGCCTAAAGTGCATCCCAGGGGAGTGAGTGAAATTATATTATTACATTTTCAATCCTCGTTTATCGGCAGCACCGTCATCTACAATCTTCCCCCGGCCTGCCCGTTTCCTGACAAACCCACGGCGTGTGTGTATGGCTGAGGTTTATTGTGCTGGGAGCAGTGACCTGACACACACCGTCTCCGTCACCGGGCAACCGGCAAATCCCAGTTGAACATTAATGACAAAACAAACAGGTGGAGCCGTGGCCACTGACTCAGAGTTGCCACTCAAGGTCACCCGAGGCAAGGTGCTACCCAACCCACCAAGCAATGTCCAACAGTGCAAGCCCTGGATAGAGAATGGGGAGCATGTTTCCACTAGTGGGAGAGTCTACGACTAGAGGGCACAGCCTCAGAACAAAAGGGTGTACCTTTATGGTGTACAATTTTGGTCGCCTAATTATAGGAAGGATGTCAACAAAATAGAGAGAGTACAGAGGAGGTTTGCTAGAATGTTGCCTGGGTTCCAGCAACTAAGTTACAGAGAAAGGTTGAACAAGTTGGGTCTTTATTCTTTGGAGCGCAGAAGGTTAAGGGGGGACTTGATTGAGGTCTTTAAAATGATGAAAGGGATAGACAGAGTTGACATGGATAAGCTTTTCCCATTGAGGGTAGGGAAGATTCAAACAAGAGGGCTTGACATGAGAATTAAGGGACAGAAGTTTAGGGGTAACATGAGGGGGAACTTCTTTACTCAGAGAGTGGTGGCTGTGTGGGATGATCTTCCAGCAGAAGTGGTGGAGGCAGGATCGATTGTAACATTTAAAAGTAAAGTGGATAGGTATATGGATGGGAAGGGAATTGAGGGGTATGGTCTGAGTGCAGGTAGATGGGACTAGGGGAAAATAAATGGTCGGCACAGACTGGAAGGGCCGAGAAGGCCTGTTTCCGTGCTGTAATTGTTATATGGTTTAGAAGGGAGATGATGAGGAATTTTTTCAGTCGGAAGGGGGAGAATCTGTGGAATTCATTGCTACAAACGGCTATTGGATATTTTTAATGCGGGGATTGACAGATTCTTGTTCGTAAGGGTGTCGGGGGGGGGGGGTTATGAGAAAAATGGGGTTGAGAGGGGAAGACAAGATGGCTCCTGTGTCTGGCGACATGTTGCAACCAACACAACAGGAGAGAATCAAATATCGCAGATCAAATATGTTTACATGTTTAAGAAGGAACTGCAGATGCTGGAAAATCGAAGGTAGACAAACATACTAGAGAAACTCAGCGGGTGAGGCAGCATCTATGGAGCGAAGGAAATAGGCGACGTTTCGGGTCGAGACTCTTCTTCAGACTGTTGTGGGGATGTGGAGGGCGGGAAGAGGAAAGGAAGAGGCTGTGGGCTATGGGAGAGTTGAGGAGGGGAGGGGGAATGTTTACATATTTTGTTGTGCTGCTTCATTGTTCAGTCTGGGACAAATGACAATAAAACTTGTGTCTCTATTCTTCTTGGTTAGATCAGTCATGTTTGATGGCGCAGTAGACAGGATGGGCCAAATGGCCTAATTCTGTTCCTGGAACTTATCAACAACCCCACACCCGGCTACAGATCTAGAGCAAACACTGCCTCCAGAAGGCAGCCCATACCATCCAAGGCCCACACCACCCTGGCCACACTCTCATCTCACTGCTGCCGCAGGGAAGGAGGTGCAGAAGCCTGAGAACCGTGACCTCCTGGTTCAGGAACAGTTTCCCAGCAACCATCAGGCTCTTGGACACAACACAAACCTCAGCAACTTTACTTTTGAGATATTATACTTTAGAGATAAAGCACGGACGCAGGCCCTTCGGCCCACCGAGTCTGCTCTGACCAGCAATCACCCCATACACTAGCCTATCTTACACATTAAGCGAAATGTACAATTTTACCAAAGCCAATTAACCTGCAAATGTGTGCTTCTTTGGAGCATGAGAGGAAACCGGAGCACCCGGCATAGAAACATAGAAAATAGGTGCAGGAGGAGGCCTTTCGGCCCTTCGAGCCAGCACCGCCATTCAATATGATCATGGCTGATCGTCTGCTATCAATAACCCTTGCCTGCCTTCTCGCCATATCCCTTGACTCCACTAGCCCCTAGAGCTCTATCCAACTCTCTCTTAAATCCATCCAGTGATTTGGCCTCCACTGCCCTCTGTGGCAGGGAATTCCATAAATTCACAACTCTCTGGGTAAAAACGTTTTTTCTCACCTCAGTCTTAAATGACCTCCCCATTTATTCTAAGACTGTGGCCCCTGGTTCTGGACTCGCCCAACATTGGAAACATTTTTCCTGCATCTAGCTTGTCCAGTCCTTTTATAATTTTATATGTTTCTATAAGATCCCCCTCATCCTTCTAAACTCCAGTGAATACAAGCCTAGTCTTTTCAATCTTTCCTCATATGACAGTCCCGCCATCCCAAGGATCAATCTCGTGAACCTACGCTGCAATGCCTCAATCACAAGGATGTCCTTCCTCAAATTAGCAGACCAAAACTGTACACAATACTCCAGATGTGGTCTCACCAGAGCCCTATACAATTGCAGAAGAACCTCTCTACTCCTGTACTGAAATCCTCTTGTTATGAAGGCCAACATTCCATTAGCTTTCTTCACTGCCTGCTGTACCTGCACGCCAACTTTCAGTGACTGATGTACAAGGACGCCCAGCTATCGCTGTACCTCCCCCTTACCTAACCTAACCTAACCCCATTGAGATAATAATCTGCCCCCTTGTTTTTGCCACCAAAGTGGATAACCTCACATTTATCTATATTATACTGCATCTGCCACGCATCTGCCCACTCACTCAACCTGTCCAGGTCCCCCTCTGGCAGACAGCAAACGTAATGAGAATCAAACTCAGGTCTCTGAGGTTGTAAGGCAGCAACTCTACCTCTACCTGTGTCTGTACCACAAACCAGTTTTAAGGTTACCTTATTATTGTTATTTATATATTGTATTATCGTATGATTATCGGTTATCATGTTATTACAATTAAGTGCCCGTTAAGCTGCAACGTAAGAATGTAATCGTTCTGGTACATCGGACAATTAAACACTCTAGACTTCAGTTTGGAGATACAGCATGGAAACAGAAAATTCCACCAAATTCCACAGTGACCCAGCACACTAGATCTATCCTACACATTAGGGACAATTTACAGAGAGTCAATTAGCCTACAAATCCACAGCTCTGGAGTGTGTGAGGAAACCGGGGCACCCGGAGAAAACCCACGTGGTCACATGGAGAATGTACAAACTCCGTACAGACAGCACCCGTAGTCAGGATCGAACCCGGGTCTCTGGCGCTGCTTGCCAGCAGCTCTACCTGTTGTGCCACTGCGCCACACATTAAATTGAGCAATTGAACACCCTTGACTCTCTCTTGCCTCTTGACTGGTACGAGGTCACTCCCCGGATTGAGCAAAGTCTGCCTGGAAGGGGTTAGTGGGGGGAGGAAGAGTTTGATTAGCTCGGCAGTCACAAGCCGTAATTAAACATCAGCCAGTGAGCTCTGGAGCCCAGCGAGGAACATTCCACACAGCAAAGAAAATAAACTGTGCCATCAGCATTACAGAGAGTTTCATCAGACAGCATTCCAGGAAAAAATAGCAGAGTTCCTGGACTTTATTTAAACCGTTCTGTTGGAGCACGGGGCAGGGAAGAACAATGAAGAACTTGTCTGTGCTTGGACTGAGCGCCATGCGCACAAGATGCAGACCGGAAACAGGGCACTCGGCCCACCCGCCATGCTAGCCATCAGGGGGTGACGGTAGCATGATGTGCCAGGGGAAAAAAAGCCAAGAGAGAGGTCAACCTGGCAGCACAGTGGCACAGAAGTAGAGTTGCTTCCTGACAGCGCCAGGGACCCGGGTTCGATCCTGACCTTGGGAGCAGTCTCCACGGAGACTGGGTGTTTCCTCCCACACTCCAAAAACGTACAGGTTTGTAGGCTAATTGGCTTCAGTAGAAAATTGCCCTCGAGTGTGTATGATAGAAGTAGTGTGGGCGGATGATCGCTGGTCAGCGTGGACTCGGTGGGCCGAAGGGCCTGTTTCTACGCTACATCTCTGAAGTGTGAAGTAACCAGCGTCACTGTAGAGGTTCTCGTTGCACTCGGCTCCTGTTCATAGCGTGACGTGAGCTTGTTTAGGCAGCATTTCCATGGCGATGGGGCTGTCCGGCTTGGTAACTGAGCCGTCGCAGATGGCTGGTGCTGGTGAAACGCTGCTGTTCCCAGCTCCACTACACCCAGCCAGTCACCAGGGACCTGGCCACAGCCACTGGCAGTGAGTTCCCCCACACTCACATGGAATATTGACCAGCAATACGTAACCCATTACTCGCACTAGAGAGCAGACTCTTTAGTTTTTATCCCTTACCCCTCCATGTCTCTAGTATCTCACTCCTGACTCTGTCTGATGAAGGGTCTCGACCCGAAACGCCACCCATTCCTTCTCTCCAGAGATGCTGCCTGTCCCGCTGAGTTACTCCAGCAATTTGTGTCTATCTTTAGTTTAGTTTAGTTTAGAGATACAGCTTGGAAACAGGCCCTTCGGCCCACTGAGTCCGCACCGACCATCCCGTACACAAACACTATCCTGCATACATTAGGGACAATCTTTTTTATAATTATACCAAGCCAATTAACCTACAAACCTATATGTCTTTGGAATGTGGGAGGAAACCAGATTACCTGGACAAAACCCACTCAGTCACAGGGAGAACTTACAAACTCCCTACAGACAGCACCCATAGTCAGTTTCAAACCGAGGTCTCTGGCGCTGTGAGGCAGCAGCTCTACAGCTGGGCCAGTGTGCTGCCCCAATAGCGGCTGGATTAGGATTTTTTAATTAAATCTAGTTAGCCTTGCCTTAAATAAGATACATGGATATGCAGGGAATGGAAGGATATGGATCAAGTGCAGGGAGATGTGTTGTCCCTCTCCCCCTTTCCCCCCCTCTTGTCCTCTCCCTCTCCTCCTCACCCCCCTGCCCCGCTCTCCCTGTGGGTGGGTTCAGTGAGGTGCCAGCCCAGCCCAGCCTCTCCCGGCGCTGGGTTGCTATGGAAGCGGGCAGGGCGTGGAAGGACAGTGCAGCATCTGTCAACCGAGCCGAGATCGCATCGAGGCATCTCGTATTTTGTCCTGTTGTAATTTGAGCAACTTTCAGCCAGGAGTCAAGGCCCAGGATAGTATCACACTCGCACCTGTGTGTTCTGGGGCTTCCAGGTTGCTCAAAGTACGTTGATCACCCTTGAATGATGTTTCACAGACTCCAAATGTAGCTCCCAGTCCAACCTCACTCCATCCTGATCATTTTTTTCCATATCTCCAGATTCCCTCTCCCCTGACTCTCAGTCTGAAGAAAGATCTCAACGCAAAACGTCACTTATTCCTTTTTTCCTGAGAATCTGCCTGGCCGCTGAGTTACTCCAGCATTTTGTGTCTATCTTGATCACTAGACCCTGATTCCGCACCCCACTGTGATTATCCTCCCGCATCGTACAGCACAGCAACAGGCCATTCGGCCCACAATGTTTGTGCTGAACATGATGCCAACTTCGAGGACCCGTCTCACCCCAGTCACTGCCTCTTCTCCCCTCCCCCATCAGGCAAGAGGCACGGAAATGTGAAAACACACACCTCCTGATTCAGGGACAGCTTCTTCCCATCTGTTATCAGGCAACTGAATCGGCCTCTCACCAACTAGAGAGCAGTCCTGACCTACCATTAACCTCATTGGAGACCCTCAAACTATCGTTAATCAGGCCTTAGTGGAGTTTATCTTGCACTAAACATTATTCCCTTTATCCTGTATCTGTACACTGTGGATGGCTCGATTGTAATCATGTATATATAGTCTTTCCACTGACCGGTTAGCACGCAACAAAAAGCTTTCCATTGTACCTCGGTGACGATAAACTAAACTATCCATATCCCTTCCATTCACTGTATATCCATGTATCTGCCCAAAAGCCTCTTAAAAACCACTATCATATCTGCCTCCACCACCACCGCTGGCAGCGTGTTCCAGGCACCCACCACCTTCTGTGTAAAAAACATGGTCCGGAACATCTACTTTAAACGTTGCCCCTCTTGCCTTAAAGCTCCGCCCTCTAATCTTCAATGCTTCTACTCTGGGGAAAATACTCCGACTACCCTATTTATACCATATCAAATAATGCCTCTCATTATTTTATATACTTCTGTCAGGTCTCCCCTCGATCTCCTGCGTTCCAGAGACAGCGATCCAAGTTTGTCTAACCTTTTTGATCACTATTCAATGGTAAACTGTCGTGGCAGTGCCAATTTGTGCGTTTGTGGTTAAATGCTGAGTTCTCCCGGAGAATGGTAGTAACATAACTGACAATATATTCTGCACTCAATCTTACTCTTTGCTCTACCTGCTGTACTTGAATTTGGATTGATTGTATTTACTTTAGTTTAAAGATACAGCACGGAAACAGGCCCTTCAGCCAGTGCCGACCATCGACCACCTGTTCACACTAGTTCTATGTTATTCCATGTCACATCCACTTCCTACACACTAGGGGCAATTTACAGAGGGCTAATTAGTCAACAAACCCGCACGTCTTAGGGATGTGGGTGGAAACTGGAGCACCCGGAGGAAACCCATGTGGTCACAGGGAGAACGTGCAAACTCCACGCAGATGGCACCAGAGGTCAGGACCAAACCTGGGTCTCTGGAGCTATGTTAGCATAGCTCCAGAGCATAGCCACTATACTTCCCTTCATATATAGCATTATCTGATCTGTTTGGATAACATGCAGAACAAAGCTATTGTAGAAACAAAGAACTGCAGATGTGGGTTTACACGTGACACCGATAAAGCTAACTTTCTTTAAACATGTGATCTTCCTTACATTAAAAAAAATCACAAAGTGCTAGAGTAACTTAGCTGCCCGGCCCGCTGAGTTTCTCCAGCACTTTGCGACTTTTCTTTGTACACCAGTTTCTGGTTTCTACTCTGAACTTCCTCTGAGGTTCTGGCTGTGGTCCTGCTAAACAGGTCTGACCGGACGCGCTGGTTCAGTCTCACCCACAGGAGGCAGGGCCAGTCAGTCACCTTTTTACACACAAACAGGAGAGGTCTGAATCTCTGGAAATACACCAGTACAGCTCCACATGGCTGGGAGCGTCGGGGCAGAGTTGCTGTGAAGCCACTTTCAGAATACTATGCACAGATCGTATGTATCGAGTACAGAGTTTGCGGCATCCTGTTGCTGTTATACAAGATGATGGCGATGCTGCATTTAGAGCTTTGTGTTCAGTTTTGATCCCCATGTTCATAAGTTCAAGGAGCAGATTTAGGCCATTTGGCCCATCAAATCTATTCCGTCATTCTATCATGGATGATCTATCTTTCCCTCTTGACCCCATTCTCCTGCCTTCTCCCCATAATCCCTGACACCCATACTAATCTGGCAATCGTTGCCTTAAAGATATCCATTGACTTGGCCTCCGCAGCCTTCAGTGGCAATGAATTCCACAGGTTTACCACACTCTAACCAACAAAATTCCTCCTCATCTCCTTTCTAAAGGTACGTCCTTTTATTCTGAGGCTGTGGCCTCTGGTCCTAGGCTCTCCCACTAGTGGAAACATCCATTATAGGAAAGACGTTGTCAAGCAGGGAAGCGTGCAGAGGTTTACGAGGATGTTGCCAGGACTCACCTGCTTGAAAGAGAGAGATTGAGCAGGCTGGGACTTTATTCCTTGTGAGTGCAGGAGAATGAAGGGGTACAAAATCGCAAGAGAAATAGATTGGGTGAGCACAAAGAGTCTCTTGCCCAGAGCAGAGGGATCGAGAACCAAAGGACAAAGGTTTAAGGTGAGGGGGGAAGATTTAATAGGAACATGTGAGGTAACTAATTAACAAATGGTGGGGAGTGTATGGAACGAGCTGCTGGAGGAGGCAGGTACTATTATAACATTTAAGACACATTACAACAGGTATTTAGATAAGACAGATTTAGGGGGTTATGGGCCAAATGCAAGCAGGTGGGACTAGGGCAGATGGGACATGTTGGTTGGTGAGGGGAAGTTGGGCCGAAGGGCCAGTTTCCACACTGTATGACTGTGTCTGGTCACCGCCCCTCAATCGTGTCCACTCAGCTTAGTTTAGCTTTGTTTAATATCGTCACGTGTACCGAGCTACAGATATTGTCTTTTTTGTTGAGTGCTATCCAGTCAGTGGAAAGACTAAACATGGTTATAATTGTCCACAGTGTACAGATACAGGATAAAGGGCCTGTCCCACCAGCATGCGATTCCATGCGGTGAGCGCGACCAAACCGGCAGCGGGTGCCGCGCGGAGGTCGGTTGATCCTGTATAGGGCCGTTCCCAACAGCATGCGCCTGAATGCGGCAAGCGCGACCAAACCGGCAGCGAGGGCCGCGCGGAGGTCGGGTGAGTGGTGTAACGTAGCGCAAAGTGAGGCGAACTTGGAGCCGACAAGCCGCTGCCGCGCGGAAATTTTGAACACGGTCAGTTTTTCGGAGCCCCGCGCGATGTCGGGACGAACACCACACAATTCCGCACGGCTCCGGCGATCGAAGTGGGACCGGCCCCGCGACGCCGGACGGCTCAAGCGACCACGTTAGGTCGTGCTCATCGCATGGAGTTGCATGCTGGTAGGACAGGCCCTTAAAGGGAATAATGTTTCGTGCAACTTCAACTATGCCCAAGACCACAAGAAATTGCAGAGAGTTGTGGATATAGCCCAGTCCATCAGACGAACACCAATTGGCGCCATTGACTCCTCGGTAAAGCAGCCAATATAATCAAAGACCAGTCTCACCCTGGTCACTCCCTCATCTCCCCTCTCCCATCAGAAGCGTGAAAACGCACACCTCCAGATTCAGGGGCAGTTTCTTCCCAGCTGTCATCGGGCAACTGAACCATCCTATCACTAACTAGAGAGCGGTCGTAAACTCCAATCTACCTCATGGAAGACCCTTGGACTATCTTTAATCGTTTTTTAACTTGCACTAATCGTTATTCCCTTTATCCTGTATCTGTACACTGTGGACGGTTTGATTGTAATCATGTACAGTCTTTCTGCTGACTGGATAGCACGTGGAAAGACTAAAAAAAGCTTTTCACTGAACCTTGGTACAAGTGACAATAATAAACTAAACTAATGAGTGTTTTATTGTCAGGATTCAAGGAACTGCGGAAGCTGGTTTACAAATACAGACACAAATTGTTGCAGTAACTCAGCGGGTCAGGCAGCATGTTGAGTTACTTTGTGTTTCATTGTGATATATACTGACAACGGTACAGTAACTACTTGCAGGCCTGTAAATTCAACAGTAACAGATAATATCATAAACAAAAAATGACTGATCCTTAGGATGGCAGCACAATGGTGCAGCGGTGGAGTGGCTGCCTCACTGTGCCAGACACTGGGTTCCATCTTGGCTACGGGTGCTGTCAGCCCCATGGGTGCAGTACAATCACCAGGTTCTTGAACCAACCTGCACAAACCTATCCCTCCTCAGCAATGGAACACTACGCACATCTTCCACTACCGTGGACTCGATTTCTGGTTATTAATTTCCACAAATGTCTTGTTTATTTACAGGATATTTTTCTTTTCTCTGTCGTTAGAATTTATATATAACTTATGTTTTTGTGTGTAGTCTGAGCCTATGTGCCTGTGATATCTGCTGCAAGTAAGATTTTCATTGTACGTCTAATGGAACAGTGCAGTGAAGAATTGCAGAGTTGCTTCCTCACACTGCCAGAGACCCGGGTTCGATCTTGACTATGGATGCTGCTGGCATGGAGTTTGCAAGGTCTCCCTGTGACCACGTGGTTTTTCTCCGGCTGTTCCAGTTTCCTCCACGCTCCAAACGACACACAGGTTTGTAGGTTAATTAGCTTTGGGTATCTCTCTAGGGTAGTGCGGGATACGGGATGATTGCTGGTCGGCATGGACTCGGTGGGTCGAAGGGCCTGTTTCCGCGCTTCAGCTCCAATGTGCAGCGTTCAAGAGCCTGGTCGCTGTTGGGAAAAGCTGTTCCTCAACCTGGAGGTCACGGTTTTCAGGCTCCTGTACCTTCTTTCAGATGGTAGCAGTGAGATGAGAGCATGGTAAGGGAGGTGTGGGTTTGGAGATTTTGTTTCCACCAGAGGGGGGTGGTTGGAATCCAGAATACATTCCCCGAGAGGGTGGTGGAGGCAGAGACTCGCAACAGTAAAGAAGAGTTATAAAACCCCGCTCAGCACAAACATCATTGTAACCATAACCCCACAGTATCAGGCCCAACTGCATAACACTGATAATAAGAAAGAACAAGTAGTAAAAGGAGTGAGAGAGGAAGAGGGAGAGAGAGGAAGAGGAAGAGGGAGAGAGAGGAAGAGGAAGAGGGAGAGAGAGGAAGGGGAGAGAGAGGAAGAGGAGGGGAGGGACAGAGAGACAGAGAGACAGAGAGACAGAGAGACAGAGAGACAGAGAGACAGAGAGACAGAGAGACAGAGAGACAGAGAGACAGAGAGACAGAGAGACAGAGAGACAGAGAGACAGAGAGACAGAGAGACAGAGAGACAGAGAGACAGAGAGACAGAGAGAGAAGGGGAAGCAGAAGGGAAGCAGACGGTGAGAGAGCATTTTGTCATTCATATGGACAAACGCACGTACACAAGTTAGACCGGAATTGAATAATATTGCAATAGCCAACTTGTACGTAGGGGTGATTGTAAGTTGGGAGTTTGTAACACAGACCGCCTGAACCACCACTTGTTTCTCGCCACTGCAAAGTACTCTGCTTTCCATTTCTACACTATGTTCACTTTTTCTGGTGTGAATTCAAGTAAGAATTTAATTGTTCTGTCTGGGACATTTGATAGCAAAGCACTCTGGACTCTTATCTACCCAGGTGCACAGCCACATGCTTTGCACATCGCCCATCCAGCCGGCACTATCAGTAGCACCAGACAAATGTTTCTCCCTGCCCTTCACTGCAAGGGAGACAAGAGTCTGGACACTTCCCCCACGGTCGGGTGGTTTGTGAAGCCACACTTGAGGCAGAGAGAGGGACGTATTTGCCAGTCATGACTCATCTACAAACGTGCAACTCATCCCTTCCCCTTTACAACTCATCGCACCTGCCTCAGAGCTCAGCTTCAGTCCCAGTGTTGTATCACCAACAGATGTATTCATACTCCGGTCATTATAGTTTACTTCAGAGATACAGTGTGGAAACAGGCCCTTCAGACCACCAAGCCCGCACGGACCAAAGACCCTGACAAATTAACACTACCCTATACACACTAGGGACAATCTACATATAAAACAAGCCAATAAAACCTACAAACCTGTACGCCTTTGGACTGTGAGGGGGAAACCGAAGATCTTGGAGAAAACCCACGCGGGCATGGGGAGAACGTACAAACTCCATACAGACAGCACCCGTAGCCGAACCTGGGTCTCCGGCGCTACAAGTGGTGTACGGCAGCAACTCTACCTCTGCACCACCGTGCCACACTACATTACCAACAGTGGAGGCCCTGCCACTGGACACTGCACTGACCATTAAGCAAGCGCTTCACTCTCCCCTGCACGTGCTTGTGTGTCCCTGAGTGTGTGTTTGCACTTGTGACCGTGTTCCCGCGTGTTCCTGGATGTGTGCACATGTGTATGCCATAGAGGTGAGGGTGAATATATTTGTACATTAGATGTGAATTATTAGTTTAATTTATGGTCACGTGTACCGAGGCACAGTGAAAAGCTTTTAGTTGTGTGCTAAGCAGTCAGTGGAAAGCCTATACATGATTACAATCGAGCCGTCAACAGTGTACAGATATATGAGAAAGGGAATAATGTTTCGTGCAGTTCAGTAAAGTCTGATTAAAAATAGTCTGAGGGTCTCCAATGAGGTAGTTATTGATAGGATGGTTCAGTTGTCTGATAACAGCTGGGAAGAAACTGTCTCTGAGACCGGAGGTGTGCATTTTCACACTTCTGTACCTTGTACCTGATGGGAGAGGGTGGAAGGGGGAATGACCAGGGTGAGATGTGTGTGTGTGTGTGTGTGGTTGGGATTATGTGTGCAGCTGAGCATGTGGGGCAGGTGTATATGGGGTGTGGGGGACTGGTATCCGAGTGTGTCTCTGGATGTGTGTGCCTGTGTGGTACACGGTGTGGAGGGGAGGGGTGAGTGGTGTGGGGTATGAACAGGAAGTGGAGGATTTGTCCAGAGGGAGTGGCTGTGGTTGGTGTAGGTGAGTTTGTGGAGTGTTTGGGACTCGAGTGCACAAGTGTCTGCATTGTGTGTCAGGGACGCAGGGCCATTGTTTGTGGCGAGTAAAGAGCCTGTCCCACATGGGCGTCATTTACCCAACATCATTTACGTGTCACAGCGCACGCATGGTGCACATTACATGTGCATGGTACGTGGTGACGTAGGCAGTGAAGCGCGATCGCGCGCAGCACCCCAGGATTTTGGGATGTACTAATTCTTTGTGCGCCATCTGTGTGATGCCCAAGTGGGACAGGCCCTTTAGTGATGAAGGGGGAGGGGGAGATCATGAGGGTATGTGTGGCTAACTTGTCTGTGTCTATGTACATGTTTAGTACATTCATACATGTTGGTGTCCATGCATCCGAGCATGGAACTGTTTTTGGCCATGTATCGGTATCTGCATGTGTATGCTTGTATGTATTACTGTAAGTACCTTCATGTGTGTATCTGTCTCTACATACAGTGCCCTCCATAATGTTTGGGACAAAGACCCATCATTTATTTATATCCCTCTGTACACAATTTGAGATTTGTAATAGAAAAAAAAAATCACATGTAGTTAAAGTGCACATTGTCAGATTTTATTAAAGGGTATTTGTATACATTTTGGTTTCACCATGTAGAAATTGCAGCTGTGTTTATACAAAGTCCCCCTATTTCAGGGCACCATAATGTTTGGGACATGTGGCTTCACAGGCATTTGTAATTGCTCAGGTGTGTTTAATTGCCTCCTTAACGCAGGTATAAGAGAGCTCTTATCACCTAGTCTTTCCTCCAGTCTCTCCAGCACCTTTGGAAACTATTATTGCTGTTTATCAACATGAGGACCAAAATTGTGCCAATGAAAGTCAAAGAAGCCATTATGAGACTGAGAAACAAGAATAAAACTGTTAGAGAGATATCAGTCAAACCGTAGGCTTACCAAAATCAACTGTTTGGAACATCATTAAGAAGAAAGAGCACTGGTGAGCTTACTAATCAGAAAGGGACTGGCAGGCCAAGGAAGACCTCCACAAGTGATGACAGAATAATTCTCTATATAATAAAGAAAAAAACCCAAACACCTGCCCGACAGATCAGTAACACTCTTCGGGAGTCAGGTGTGGATTTGTCAATGACCCCTGTCAGCAGAAGACTTCATGAACAGAAATACAGAGGCTACACTGCATGATGCAAACCACTGGTTAGCTGCAAAAATAGGATGGCCAGGTTACAGTTTACCAAGAAGAACTTAAATGAGCAACCACAGTTCTGGAAAAGGGTCTTGTGGACAGATGAGACAAAGATTAACTTGTATCAGAGTGATGGCAAGAGCTAAGTATGGAGGAGAGAAGGAACTGCCCAAGATCCAAAGCATAGCACCTCATCTGTGAAACACGGTGGTGGGGGTGTTATGGCCTGGGCATGTATGGCTGCTGAAGGTAGTGGCTCACTTATCTTCATTGATGATAGTAGCATAATGAATTCTGAAGTGTCCAGACACATCCTATCTGCTCAAGTTCAAACAAATGACTCAAAACTCACAGCCCGGCGGTTCATTCTACTGTAAGACAATGATCCCAAACATACTGCTAAATCAACAAAGGAGTTTTTCAAAGCTAAGAAATGGCCAGTTCTTGAGTGGCCAAGTCAACCACCCGATCTGAACCCAACTGAGCAAGTCTTTTATATGCTGAAGAGAAATCTGAAGGGGACTAGTCCCCAAAATAAGCATAAGCTAAAGATGGTTGCAATACAGGCCTGACAGAGCATCACCAGAGAAGACACCCAGCAACTGGTGATGTGCATGAATCGCAGACTTCAAGCAGTCATTGTATGCAAAGGATATGCAACAAAACACTAAGCATGACTACTTTCATTTACATGACATTGCTGTGTCCCAAACATATGGTGCCCTGAAATGGGGGGGGGGGGGGGAGGGACTATGTATAAACACTGCTGTAATTTCTACATGGTGAAACCAAAATGTATAAAAATGGCCTTTATTAAAATCTGACAATGTGCACATTAACCACATGTGATTTTTTTTCTATTACAAATCTCACATTGTGGAGTATAGAGGCAAATAAATAAACGATGGATCTTTGTCCCAAACATTATGGAGGGCACTGTGTGTTTGTCACCCTGTATCTCTGTGCTTGTGTGTGTGTGTGTGTCTCTCTCTCTCTGCCTCCCCTCCTCTCTCTGCCTGTTTGTCTGCCTCTTACCTCCTCTCGCCCTCTGCTAGCCTCCCACCTCTCCCCTCCCTCCCCTCCATCCCTCCGCGGCGCCGGCTCCCGCACTCACCACTTGTAGCAGCTTGAGGAGGCCGAATGAGGAGCGCAGGTAGTCGGTGTCGCAGCGGAGGTGCAGGCGGCGGCCGGGTAGCACCGGCTCGGTAGTGGGCTGATACGGGCTGCCCGCCGCGCTCATCATCGACGCTCCGGCCGCCTCTCCCTCCACCCCGTCCGCCTCCTCCGAGCTCCGCATGTTGCCGGCGCCGGCCGGGATCCGGGATTACGGGCAGGGCGGCGGGAGCGGAGCGGCCGATTCCCAGCAGAAAAGCCGCCGAACTTTGTGCAGGAGCCGCAACATGTCCGGGACTCGCTCCCCGCCTCCCTCTCCCTCTCTCCGCCCCCTCATCACGGTCTCACCCCCTCCCTCCCTGTCCACCACTGGCATTCGATCCGACTCGAATTCCTTCCATAAACCAAATCTCTCTCTCGCCTCACTCCCTCTATTCCTAGTCTGTCACAACCTCATTCTCTGTTTCCATCGCTCCATCAGTTTCCTTTGTCTCTTTTCCCCCAGTCTGACTCCATCAGTTTCCATTCTGTATGTGCGTGTCTCTCCCTCTCTCGTGTTCTGTTACCTGTCGAATAATTGAAACAACCTGTACCCAGAGCACTCAAAGCCCCAAAAGGCAACAATCTAAAGTTCATTTATTCGAGAGGCGTAAGGAAATGTGACTTAGGATGGAGTGAATCATGTTGCCAATGCAAAGAGTCAAGAGTGTTTTATTGTCTCATGTCCCAAAATGGAACAATGAAATTCCCACTTGCAGCAGCACAATAGATATGTAAACATAATACTCTGTAAAGACCATAATAATCAACAAAAAAATCGTGAATTATATATATAAAACATAAACACAAACAGGTAAACAATCTAAGTGGGGAAAGCACATTTAAAGTTTAGGAAGTACAACCTCAGCATAATTCAATAGCTTAAAATGGTCCATGTGTGATTTTGTGCATTCTTAGGACAAATAGAATTGTATGCTTTATACGTCTATTAATCAGGGACATGTTACACCCTGGCTGCTCCCTCTTCTTCCCTCTCCAATCAGGCAAAAGGTATAGAAGTGTGAAAATGCACACCTCCAGATACAGGGCAGTTTCTTCCCCGCTGTTATCAGGCTACTGAATCATCTTATCAACAAGAGAGTACCCTGAGCTACATTCCACCTCATTGGAGACCCTCAGACTATCTTTGATCAGACTTTACTGGACTTTATCTTGCACTATATGTTACTTTAGTTATTCACTTTACCCTGTATCTGTACACTGGATGGCAGGATTGTAATCATGGATTGTCTTTCCACTGACTGCATAGTATGCAACAAAAGCTTTTCACTGTACCTCGGTGCATGTGACAAACTAAGCTCAAACATCTGATGAATTAAGCTCCATGGGACATGTTAATGTGGGAAGCTGCAATGACCAAAATAAAATCAGAAGTCCACCTGACGCTAGGTTATTTAATCTGCAGAAAGGCCCCGACCTGAAACGTCACCCATCTTTTTCTCCAGAGGAGCTGCCTGACCCACTGAGTTATTCTTTGTTTAGTCAAGTTAAGTTTTTTGTCATCTGCACAAGTATGGTGAGGTACAGATGCAAATAAATATCTTGCTTGCAACAGCATCACAGGCACTTGGACTCAAACACACATAAACAAATTATACATATCTTCTACAAGTCAGTGAAAAGACTGCAAAAAATAAGACATTAATGAAACATATACAATTGGGAAAAAAAGTCCATGGTAGTGCAAGAGGTTGTCCGTAATGTTCCGTTGCTGAGGTGGGATTAGAGTTGTGCGGGTCGGTTCAAGAACCTGATGGTTGTAGGGAAATAACTGTTCCTGAACCTGGTGGTGTGGGACTTCAGGCTTCTGTACCTTCTGCTCGGCGGTAGCAGTGAGAAGAGGGCACGGCTCTGATGGTGGAGATCCTTGATGATAGATGCCACCTTCTTGAGGCAGTGCCTGGTGTAGATGCTTTTGATGGTGGCTAAAGACTGTGGTCAAATCAATGCAAAGGCTCTAAGTACTGGAGTAACTCAGCAGGTCAGGGAGCTTCTCTGGAGAACACGGATAGGTGACATTTTGGATCAAGGTGCTTCATCAGACCATAGATGCTGCCAGAGCTACTCCAGTACTTTGTACTTTTTTTGTAAACTAGCATCTTCAGTTCCTTGCAATCCCATATATCTGGCAATTTTATTTAGTGGCTGTGATTTCATCCTCTAACAATCTATCTATAGAACAGTCACTAAATGCCCTGCTGTCTATTTTGTTATCCACACCAGGTTTATCCAAGTCATAGATAACCATATAACCATATAACAATTACAGCACGGAAACAGGCCATCTCGGCCCTTCAAGTCCATGCTGAACAACTTTTTTCCCTTAGTCCCACCTGCCTGCACTCATACCATAACCCTCCATACCCTTCTCATCCATATGCCTATCCAATTTATTTTTAAATGATACCAACGAACCTGCCGCCACCACTTCCACTGGAAGCTCATTCCACACCGCTACCACTCTCTGAGTAAAGAAGTTCCCCCTCATGTTACCCCTAAACCTCTGTCCCTTAATTCTAAAGTCATGTCCTCTTGTTTGAATCTTCCCTATTCTCAAAGGAAAAAGCTTGTCCACATTAACTCTGTCTATCCCTCTCATCATTTTAAAGACCTCTATCAAGTCACCCCTTAACCTTCTGCGCTCCAGAGAATAAAGACCTAACTTATTCAACCTATCTCTGTAACTTAGCTGTTGAAACCCAGGCAACATTCTAGTAAATCTCCTCTGTACCCTCTCTATTTTGTTGACATCCTTCCTATAATTGGGCGACCAAAATTGTACACCATACTCCAGATTTGGTCTCACCAACGTCTTGTACAATTTTAACATTACATCCCAGCTTCTATACTCAATGCTCTGATTTATAAAGGCTAGCATACCAAAAGCTTTCTTTACCACCCTATCTATATGAGATTCTACCTTCAAGGAACTATGCACGGTTATTCCCAGATCCCTCTGTTCAACTGTATTCTTCAATTCCCTACCGTTTACCATGTACGTCCTATTTTGATTTGTCCTGCCAAGGTGTAGCACCTCACATTTATCAGCATTAAACTCCATCTGCCATCTTTCAGCCCATTTTTCCAACTGGCCTAAATCACTCTGTAGACTTTGGAAATCCTCTTCATTATCCACAACACCCCCTATCTTGGTATCATCTGCATACTTACTAATCCAATTTACCACCCCTTCATCCAGATCATTGATGTACATGACAAACAACAAAGGACCCAACACAGATCCCTGAGGCACCCCACTAGTCACCTGCCTCCAACCCGACAAACAGCCATCCACCATTACTCTCTGGCTTCTCCCATTCAGCCACTGTTGAATCCATCTTGCTATTCCTGCATTTATACCCAACAGTTGAACCTTCTTAACCAACCTTCCATGAGGAACCTTGTCAAAGGCCTTACTGAAGTCCATATAGACAACATCCACTGCTTTACCCTCGTCAATTTCCCTAGTAACCTCTTCAAAAAATTCAAGAAGATTAGTCAAACATGACCTTCCAGGCATAAATCCATGTTGACTGTTCCTAATTAGACCCTCTTTATCCAGATACTTATATATATTATCTCTAAGTAGCTTTTCCATTAATTTGCCCACCACTGAAGTCAAACTAACCGGTCTATAATTGCTAGGTTTACTTTTAGAACCCTTTTTAAACAATGGAACAACATGCGCAGTACGCCAATCCTCGGGGACTATTCCAGTTTCTAATGACATTTGAAATATTTCTGTCATAGCCCCGGCTACACTAACTTCCCTCAATGTCCTAGGGAATATCCTGTCAGGACCTGGAGACTTATCCACTTTTATAAATGTGAGGTTATCCACTTTGGCGGCAAAAACAAGGGGGCAGATTATTATCTTAATGGGGTTAGGTTAGGTAAGGGGGAGGTACAGCGAGACCTGGGTGTCCTTGTACACCAGTCACTGAAAGTTGGCATGCAGGTACAGCAGGCAGTGAAGAAAGCTAATGGAATGTTGGCCTTCATAACAAGAGGATTTCAATATAGGAGTAGAGGTTCTTCTGCAGTTGTATAGGGCTCTGGTAAGACCACATCTGGAGTATTGTGTACGGTTTTGGTGTCCTAATTTGAGGAAGGACATCCTTGTGATTGAGGCAGTGCAGCATAGGTTCACGAGATTGATCCCTGGGATGGCGGGACTGTCATATGAGGAAAGATTGAAAGGACTAGGCTTGTATTCACTGGAGTTTAGAAAGATGAGGGGGGACCTTATAGAAACATATAAAATTATAAAAGGGCTGGACAAGCTAGATGCAGGAAAAATGTTCCCAATGTTGGTTGAGTCCAGAACCAGGGGCCACAGTCTTAGAATAAAGGGGAGGTCATTTAAGACTGAGGTGAGAAAAAACTTTTTTATCCAGAGAGTTGTAAATTTATGGAATTCCCTGCCACAGAGGGCAGTGGAGGCCAAATCACTGGATGGATTTAAGAAAGAGTTAGATAGAGCTCTAGGGGCTAGTGAAGTCAAGGGATATGGGGAGAAGGCAGGCACGGGTTATTGATTGGGGATGATCAGCCATGATCACAATGAATGGCGGTGCTGTCTCGAAGGGCCGAATGGCCTCCTCCTGCACTTATTTTCTATGTTTCTAATGGGGGGAATAGTCTGAAGAAGGGTCTCGACCTGAAACGTTGCCTATTTCCTTAGCTCCATAGATGCTGCCTCACCCGCTGAATTTCTCCAGCATTTGTGTCTACTCCCATTCATCCTGTACTGAACCCCCCCATTCATCCTGTAGTGACCACCCCCCCCATTCATCCTGTACTGATCCCCCCCATTCAACATCACTGACATCCCCCGTGCTCTCCCCTCACAATTTTACATACTCTAACCAACACGTACTAATTCACCTGCCTCAATCCATCCATTCCGCACCAATTGCCTTCTCAACCCCTCCCCCCGCACACACCCCCTGATCCTATTGTGCTTCATGGTCTTCAGAACGAACATTGATTAGGTTTGATAACGGAACGCAATCAAACGTGTTTTAGTTCCCAATGTTATTATTTAACCTTTAAACATGTTACCAAAAGAACATTTGCTACAGTTATGTCCTTTGGCCATCTCTTGTCAGTTAGTGTAATGTTTAACCTGTCAGATGGGTATAGTCAGTTTTAAGCTATTATCATAAAATGCCTTTAGAAATTTCCTTGCAACCTGTATATTTTGTTATGGATAAATTATGTGGGAAGCCAGAGTGTTTCTGTGCCAATAGCAATAACGACCCATGCTATGGCTATGTCATGGTAATTTTCAGTCTTTCACAGAAAACATGCTTGCACCAATCTGTAGTGTGCACGGTCCAGGATTTATTGACACAGGTTGATCATTTGCTGAATAATCCAACCACATTTTTGTTTGGAAGTGGAAAGAACTAATAGAAATTGCATTAATTGCAATGTGTACAAAGAGTTGAGATATTGTATTATAATTTTGCTGTATGTCATTGTGGTATATATCATGTCTTGATTGGTGAATATGTTTAGTTTGTGAGTTATTTGAAGCAGAAATAATATGTGAATGTAGACAAAAGTGCTGGAGAAACTCAGCGGATGCGGCAGCATCTATGGAGCGAAGGAAATAGGCAACATTTCGGACCGAAACCCTTCTTCAGACTGATGGGTTTCGGCCTGAAACGTTGCCTATTTCCTTCGCTCCCTAGATGCTGCTGCACCCGTTGAGTTTCTCCAGCAGTTTTGTCTGCCTTCGATTTTCCAGCATCTGCAGTTCCTTCTTGAATATAATATGTGAATGTTTCATTGAGCATAATGAAGCATTATGGACCTTTTTTCTAGGGAGATGAGATACAGTGCGGAAATAGGCCCTTCCGCCCACCGAGTCTGCACCAGCCAGCGATCACCCTGTGCAACAGCACTATCCGACACGCTAGGGCCAATTTACCGAAGCCAATTAACCTTCAAAACCGCATGTCGTGAGTGTGGGAGGAAATCTGATCGCCGAAGAAAACCCACCCCGTCACAGGGAGAACATAGAGTGCATTCAGAAAGTATTCAGACCCCTTCACTTTGTCCACATTTTGTTATTTTCCAGCCTTATTCTAAAATGGATTAAGTTATTATTTTTTTAAATCATCAATCTACACGCAATACCCCATAATAACAATGCGAAAACAGGTGTTTAGAAATTTTTGCAAAGTAATTAAAAAGAAATAACTGTAATATCACATTTACATAAATATTCAGACCCTTTACTCAGTACTGTGTTGAGGCACCTTTGGCAACGGTTACAGCCTCAATTCAACCTGGGTATGACACTATAAGCTTGGCACACCTGTATTTAGGTAATTTCTCCCATTCTTCTCTGGAGATGCTGTCATGCTTTGTCAGGTTGGATGGGGAGCATCGATGCACAGCTATTTTCAGGTCCCTCCAGAGATGTTATTTTGGGTTTGATCTGGCTGGGCCACTCAAGGACATTCACAGGCTTGTCACAAAGCCACTCCTGTGTTGTCTTGGCTGTGTGCTTAGGGTTGTTGTCCTGTTGGAAGGTGAACAACCGCCCCAGTCCGAGGTCCTGAACGCTCTGGAGCAGGTTTTCATCAAGGATCTCTGTACTTTGCTCTGTTCATCTTTCCCTCATTCCTGACTAGTCTCCCAGTTCCTGCCGCGGAAAAACATCCCCACAGCACAATGCTGCCACCACCATGCTTCACCGTAGGTATGGTATTGGCCAGGTGATGAGCGGTGCCTGATTTCCTCCAGACATGACGCTTGGCATTCAGGCCAAAGAGTTCAATCTTGGTTTCATCAGACCAAAGAATCGTGTTTAGGTGGTACACAAAATGCTGGAGAAACTCAGCGGGTGCAGCAGCATCTATGGAGCGAAGCAGATAGGCAACGTTTCAGGCCGGAACCCTTCTTCAGACTTCAGTGTGAAGAAGGGTTTGGGCCCGAAACGTTGCCTATCTCCTTCGCTCCATAGATGCTGCTGCACCCGCTGAGTTTCTCCAGCATTTTGTGTACCCTCGATTTTCCAGCATCTGCAGTTCCTTCTTTAACAATCTTGTTTAAGTGCCTTTTGGCAAACTCCAAGCAAGCTGTCATATGCCTTTTACTGAGAAGTGGCTTCCGTCTGGCCACTCCACCATAAAGGCCTGATTGGTGGAGTGCCATCTCCACAGAGAAACTCTGGAGCTCTGTCAAAGAGTGACCATCGGGTTCTTGGTCACCGCCCTGACCAAAGCCCTTCTCCCCCAATTGCTCCCCAGGGCAGCCAGCTCCTTGAAGGTGGTTCATAGTGGTGACTCCAAAGTTCTTCCATTTAAGAATGACAGAGACCACTGTGCTCTTCGGGACATGCAATGTTGCAGAAATTTTTTATACCCTTCCCCAGATATTTGTCTCGACACAATCCTGTCTCGGAGGTCTACGGATAATTCCTTCGTCTTCATGGCTTGGTGTTTGCTCTGACAACTGTGGGACCTTATATAGACAGGTGTGTGTCTTTCCAAATAATGTACAATCAATTTAATTTACCACTGGTGGACTGCAATCAAGTTGTAGAAACATCAAGGATAATCAATGGAAATAGGATGCACCCCAGCTCAATTGTGAATGTCACAGCAAAGGGTCTGAATACTTATGTAAATGTGATATTTCAGTTATTCCTTTTTAATTACTTTGCAAAAATATCTACAACTATTTTTGTTTTATTATGGGGTATTGTGTATAGATTGATGATAAAAAAAATTGAATTTAATCAATTTTAGAATAAGGCTGTAACGTAACAAATGTGGAAAAGTGAAGGGGTCTGAATACTTTCTGAGTGCAATGTATAAACTCCGTACAGGCAGCACCCGTAATCAGGATTGAACCCGGGTCTTGGGCGCTGTAAGGCAGCAACTCTACCGCTGCAATACTGTGTCGCCCTAATGAGATGAATTTGAATCTTGCTTAAATTGGGGAATTAAAGATACCAGGAAACTTAAAAATGCAGTTCTTAGTAATTGATAATCCTACAACTGCAGGTTTGCTGCGAAGAAACATCTCGTTCTCCAATGTTCTTCAAGGAAGGAAATTGGTTGATCACAAATTTGCATTAATTCAGGGGCAATTGGGGGATGGACAATGTGATGTCACTGACAGCTTCCACGGACATTGAATTTAAAACTCTTACATTTTTGTTCTCACTCTAACTGCTCATTCTATAGCTTTTATACTCTTTCATTCATATTCTCTATTGCCCCCATTACCTTGAGCATTTCATTGTTAACAATCCCACTGCAACCCTGCCCTCACCTTAATCGAGAGCTTCCCTTTGTCCTATTCTTCTCTTCCCCATCCTCTCTGTAACTTTAAAACCATATGCTTTCTCTTTCCCAGTTCTGGAGCCAGGAAGAATTGGACAATGCTAGTCATAGTCTCCTCAATTTTCTCTATTGCTTTAAAAAACAAAACGTTATGTATATTATCTGGGCCTGGTGATGTATCCCTCCATTAATATTTCCCTTGAACAATGCTAATTCCATCCAATCTGTCCATCCCCCCCCCCCCCCCCCCCCTTTGGTGGAGGTGGTTACAAGGCCTGCCCATATCCTCCAGCTCCCGGGTAGAGTGCCTGCAGGGGAACCAGTCATGCAAGTGGGCCATGGTCACAGATGACGTGGGACCAGTATTCCTAGGTCAGTGTCTGCACTGGATTCTCCGCGACATTCTTTCATTAAAAGAACAGAAGACGTGCAGCAGAGGGTGTGGATTCACATTTATTGAAGCTGGTATATGGAGACACACATTTTTGTCTTTGTCAGCAAGGTTCTCTCATGTTAAAGCCATAAACAAACAAAATCCAAACTCTCCTCAGTGTTACAATTTCTATCTGACATTAATACAAAAATTAACCTAAAGTGGTAAACGGAAACCAAATTTATATACAAACACCAACCCTATCTCTCTCCCCACTGCTAGTGATCATTTTAGCTGAACTTTTTCATTTACAAGTTGTTCTGAACTTCCAATTTGATTTCCCCCTGTAATAGCTTTCAAGTGCAAAGTTTCAATTAAGCAGCAGAAATTTCACTTCATTTCTCATGGGAACACTTGAAGCCAATTCCCTTTGACAGATTTTAGTAAAGATTCGAACCAGTGATCACTCGAAAGGGGAGAGGTTAAGAGAGTGGCACAGACTGACGAAAGGGATTGAGGAACGGAACTACTGAAATGGACAGAAAAAAAAAATTAGATGGCCAAGAAGCAGGGAATGTGGAATAAAGAATAGACAGAATGTAGTAGGACATTATATTGGATTAAAATAGAAGTGCAGATGGAGACAAAAATGTGAATCACAAGGAAAAATGAAGAGGAAATATTAGGTGAGTGCAAGCATGCGGAGAGGGGGAGAGGGGGAGAGGGGGAGAGGGGGAGAGGGGGAGAGGGGGAGAGGGGGAGAGGGGGAGAGGGGGAGAGGGGGAGAGGGGGAGAGGGGTGGGTTGGAGGGAGGGGGAGCGAATTTATATAGAGACAAAGGCAGAGAAAAGTCCACAAAGCATTAATTGGGATTCAAGGTTTGTGTAGCAATTATTCAGCATCCCGCTATACAAGTTATATGGATTAACCTTTTGTTCTGTTAACTTCAAAGCAGTTTAAAGTTTGCATGTTTGGTTCCAGCAGTTCAATTTTAAAAACAATTAAAAGTGAAACAGTGGACCAAAGTGTGCAGTTTCACCAAAGCCTCGCTAACTTTGGTTATACATTTTAGGTAAACTGTCCAGACAAACCCAGACACGTTGCCAGTTCCCTCCTTGGCGCAAGGAACCGGGGAACAATGTACGTTGACAGGAATCTATTGCCCCTGGTTAATCTTCCATACGTACATATTACAGGTAAGAGCCTCAAAAATATTAAAATTATATAAACAGCCTTACTATTGGAAAGTGCAAAGAAGCTAATTATGCCCAGCTTTTAGTGGTAAATATATTACTGTCTTGATAATATATATGCAATGTTATAGGAAAATGAAGATTGTCAGACATCCCACTTTAGCACAAGTTAGTACAGTTTATGCAAAGAAGGTAGAGTCCACACAATCCCACTGTGGTTACCCGCTTGAGAATGCAATGCCAGAACCTGGTACTTTACATCAAGTGGTGTTTACAGTTGGCAAGAAGTAATGTGCCATTTTACTAACTGCAGCTAGGCAATGGAATGATCTATCTTTTAGTGGGGGCAAGGCAAGGAAGAGAAAAAAAAACACTTTTTAAAATTCCGTTTTGTTCCAAGATGGCCCAACTCACCACAGTTAAAGGAAGGCAGAGCTATCACAAGAAAATTAAAAACAAATGAGAAACAAAGCTCCATTCCTGGGCAAAATAACTTTTAAATTAAGCTTTAAAAAAAATAAAACGTCAAGAAGCGACCAGGCGCTTGTGCTATAGTGCATTTGAGTTGAGCGCATACTACCCTGCGTGGTGTGTCAGGCACTTGTATCCAGCAGGTTCCTCCTCCTCCCTGTGTCCCCAACAACAACCAATAACTCAAAGTGCCCTCCAAACTTCCCCAAAATGTTCAAATTCAAATAAAGACAATTTGGTCTTTTAATAGATTCATGATTTTATGAATTATTAGCCCAACCACTCCTAAGACCTGATTCATTTGAAAAGTTTGTTAATAACTTTCACAACCACTAAGAGTACTACTCCTTCCCATCTCCCATCTCCCTTCCTCTTCTCTTTTCCACCGCACGTCACGTTGTCAGCTGCTCCACACCTGGAAGAGCTTGGTCCACCATCCAATGACTGCCGTTTCAGCCAATTAACCTGGACAATGGTGTCTGGTGGAAACGTCAATAAGGCTTCCAATAACTGTCAACAGGCGAGGGGAATGAGCACAATTTCTCCTAGTATCCACAGGCTCCCATTCAAAAATCACACCGTGGTTTACCCGCTACAAGCTCATTTTCTAAGCGACACAGTCCAGTTTCCAAATGCCCCTACTCTCTCATCTGCACCAGACACCACCTCGTTTCCCCACTTGTATGAGGTGTCTGCCCCTCGATCTTTCTGCTTAGACTTTTTGATTAGAGTGTTGTTAGACACAGGGATTTATTTACATCTCTGGAATGCACACGCGTTTCCTGCAACAAGTCATTTTAAAATTTAGTGACGCCTTCATGCCCCCCAAACAAAAACTGATAGAGACTGCCGCATTAGACAACTGTCGGTCCTCTCAATTGATGCAATTGTCTAATTTGGTCTTTTATTTTTAAATATTATACTATACATAGTGTGTCTGCAGCTATTAGGCTTCGTTTTCTGTTGGAGAACTGTTTGTTGTGACCACAGGATCTGGTTTTCGAGACATCCTGTCAAGCTCTGCCTGAACGTCTGTTAAAATCGGCTTTTGTCCTGGAAATAGAGAGAAGCAGAGTTTAAAACAAAAATGTAATGCTGAGCGGATCAGCTCACCGAGTGCAAATCCTGTCAAATACATTCCTTTCAGATTTCTTCTCCCACTTACTTCTGGAACTGAATCAAGTAGCACAACAGGAAGGCGCACGGCTGTGCCAGTTGTTTGAAAGAGACTTCCAACTCGTACAACTCTCCAGCACCTAATTATTTTCCCTTTCAAATAGTTCCCCTACTTTTGAAAGTCACTAGATAATCCACACGCACAGGTCTCTGTGGAATTATCAGGGAATCGATTTAACCAGACCAGTTGGTTCAGGAGAGAGTGTTTTGTGACCACAAATAAATTGAGGCGTTTGTTTCTGTAGGGCGTGTCGCTGACGCACTCCAAAATTGGACTGGAGAGGTGGGAGATAAAGGGGCAGGAAGGAAGTGGACAAGCTGGGAAAATATGATTGTTTTCTCTCAATGCAGCAGTGGTATGCTGGAATCTTGAGCAAAATACAAAATGGTGAAGGAACGCAGCAGGTCAGACAGCATCTGTGGAAGGAATGGACCAAAGATGATTGGATTGGGACCCCGCTTCATCCTCGGTCTCAACACTCCCTTCCTCATTTGGTTCCATTAAACATCTACACCCATTTCAGGTCAAGATTCTGCATCAGGACCGAGGGTGTCGAGTGAAGATGGGCCATATGTAGAGACGAGGGAGAGGCAAGACTGGGTTTGGTGGGTGAGAGAAGAACCAGGTAGAGAGGGGGCGTGTTGAGGCAGAGGCTAGAGAAGAATTTCAACCTTCAGACGTCGTTTGTCCATTTCTCCGCACAGACGCTGCCTGACCCACTGAGCTTCTCCAGCACTGTTTTTCTCTGTGTGATGGAGGTGCTTCCAGTGCTGCTGGATTTCAGACATGAATAAAGTGGGATAACATAGAACTAGTGTGAACAGGTGATCACTGGTCTGCATGGTGTAGGAAGGGTATAGGAAGGAACTGCAGGTGCTGGTTTACACTGAAGATTAGACACAAACTGGAGTAACTCAGTGCGTCAGGCAGGATCAGGCAAAGTTTGAAGAAGGGTTTCGACCCAAAACCTCTCCTATTCCTTTCCTCCAGAGATGCTGCCTGATCCGCTGAGTTACACCAGCACCCCGTGTCTATCTCCAATGGGTCGAAGGGCCTGTTCCCATGCTGTATCAGGGTGTTTCTGTAAATACAGCACTCGGTAGTGAAACTGAATCTCTCCAAACTTCCAAGTTATTTTCCTGTTTTTTTATGTAATATTCCCATTGTTTCATATCTTGTATTTTAAGTAGTATAGATGATCATGGTTTATAGCCAAAATAATGTGATGAAGCAAAAATAAATAAATCTGTCTTTACAAAGAAAAAATATCAGATATGTCCATGTTTTCTTGCCTTTTCTTGTGACACATTTCAAGCAGGATTTCATCGTCCTTAGGCTAATTTATACCAGAGAGATTACATTAATTTTGCAATTAAATAACTCTATACAAGCTAAATTCTGATTATGCTTATGATTTTTATCATTTATCACCCAATAAGATGAATTTCTGGTGCCCCAAGTTTTTGCAGCAGAACGCGAGTAGCGGTGTCCATTTGTTCACGTGTGAAATGTGTGAATTAAAAGCAGAGTAACCGTTTTTATATTTATTGTTTCTTTTTTTAAATGTTTATATTTTGTGTTTAAGCTTTCCACTGAAATCATTAATAATGAATAGAACTTAAAATCATGAAATAAAAATTTAGCCTGCTCACCTATTTCAGCGATCTCATTCTGTACTCCCTCCTGTTGAATAACGTTCTCAATGCTATTTATAATGCTATAATGGGGTTTTTTTTTGCGGTCCTCACGATTTAAAAAAAAATAATCAAACAACGCTACGGGATACTGAGTTGGATGATCAGCCATGATCACATTGAATGGCAGTGCAGGCTCGAAGGGCCGAATGGCCTACTCCTGCACCTATTTTTCTATGTTTCTATGTAACGCGATTATAATGACCCCGACGTGAATTACGGGCCTCGTGGTGGGTACGTTGTTGACATTTTGTAAGGGAGCTTAGAAATCAGTAAGTGTCCCATATGTCTTATATGTTATATAAATAAAAAGTTTTCCTCGTTTTGTTTTTCAAATTTTGAAAGCATTCAATTTTGGTCAAATTCTAGCCGATTCTGATCATAAATTAGCTCAAAAGGGTCATAGACAGGCCCATTTTCAATGCTGTGGTATTTCATTATGATTTAATAACTTTCAAATTTGGCGACCCATGTCACAGTTTGGTACCCTTATTTACAGAAACACCCATCTCCAAACTAAATCTCCAGCACTAAGCTGGTTAACTGTTGATCGTCGATAAAGAAAGCTGCACTGAAACTGGAATGAGGTCAAAATGAGCCCAATTTAGAAGCAAGTCGCACAAGTCTGCCAGAGAACTTTGTGTTCGAATCTGATCCCGAGACTGTTCTTATTGTTTTAACGCTGTGGTTTTGATGGAACTAACTGGCCTGTGGAGGGATTCTGAACGCAGTTAATCAAACTGTTGCGGTCTGCAGTCAGCTGTAGGACAGAGCAGGCAAGGGCAACCTTCCTTCCCTGGAAGGCATTGCAAACTCAGATGCTCAATTAAATCCTCAAGTTTCACAGCCGCCCTTAGTTTAAGTTCCAGATCATTTTTTCAAAACTAAATTTAAATTCCCCAGCTGCAATGGCTCTCTGGCTTCGTAACCCAGGCCTCTGGATTTACACGTCTAGTGATTTAATCACGGAATCTCTACTTGCACAGTCCATAAATCTCCCATGGAAACTATGGCTAGGGAGGTATAAAATGTCAGTGCTCTGCCTCATGACCACCCAGTGGTTAGCTGTCAAGTGAATTGCCTTGTTATTTTTCAAGCAGCTTTAAGATCTAGTCTCTCTGCTCAAAAGAATTTCAAGAATTTCCAACTAACTCCATTGGGAATGGGCTGGTTACAGCCCGTTTCATACCAGGATCTTAGGAACTCCTTAGCACATAGCTCCCGATGATTGAACTTTCTCCAATTTTCCCCCCATTAACACACAAACAAAATAATGCAAATTTGGTAACAACTGTTCTCAGAGCCTTGTAGAGAATTTCAGCTGGACTGAATCCCAATACCTTCCATCCAAAGTGTTTACTGCTTAAGCTCTAATGATTAATCAGAAACTAATGGGAAGACTCAAACTTTATATTTTGAACAAGACTGGGACAATTTCAGTGTTCAGGGGATGGAGTGATGCAGGAAGCTTAAACTGAGAGTACACATTACAGATCTGCAAATGAGATATAGATATTGTGGAAACACACCAGGCACGTAATTTGTGCAGATACTGGATTGAAGGACAATTATTTAACATTCAATAAGGCTTGTTCCCAACCCCTCCTCACCATTAGGACAGTTCATCATGCCCAACATTCTTTCCTCTTTGTGATTTCCAGTTGATAATAGAACTGGTACATGCTGGGATAACTTTAACCTGGCCTTATGTCTCCTCAAAGACTAACGACTAGCTGAATGTCAGTTCCATAAGCAGGGATCAATCTGCAACTCCTGCCAAACGATTATTATTCCTTTGCCTTGATGTTATGTTAAATGACCATCCACGGGGTTAAAGCCATTTCTCACGAGCTGCTTAACGACAGCACTTGGTGTAACGCAGTTCAGTAATTCCTATACAATCAGTGCTTTTTTGATGACCGTACGCACCAGCACAGCATACCGGCACCTATTAAAAGTTGAAAACCAGGCTTTCAATTGTTTTTGTAATATTAAAAATTGTTTAGCATTTCAAAGTAATTGAAAATTTTACTAGAATTTAGAATAGAATTTATATTACAAAAAGATTACAAAAATGTTATGAATTACATTTATTTATTAAATTAGGCAGTCAGGCCCTTAAACAGCTTTTCAGACAACAGACACCAACAGCAAGGAACAATAAGTGCACTGGCACCCATTTATCTGCAAAACAAGAATGCTATATCCAATTATCTTCTTGCAAAACTCAGGACACTGCACTGTCCATCGTTACTCTGTCAACAGGTATCTTACCAATCGAGACTATGAGTGCTCTGATCTGTTAGCCTCAGTTATCAGACCTCAGTTATCCTCGATTTATACTGCTTAAAACTTGAGATATACCGATGGATTGTTCCCACCCCTTTCCCGAAACTCAGCCACAATGTTGTGATGCAGCTAGCATCTTTGGCAGATGCCCTGAACTTACCTGGCTTCTTGGCTGCGTTCTGTACCCCTCCGGCTCCGGGACTCCCGGGAGAACCTGTCTTTTTACTCAATAAACTATTAAAGAAGTTGGCCAGCACTCCTTCGTTTGCAGCGGCAGGACCTGCAAGAAGAAGGAACAACTCAATGCTTCTAATGCAAACCATGCCTCATGCACTCAGGTAGAGCAGCAGACAATATTGAAGTTTGCCCAAGTCATTTCCTAAGAATGATAAAGATCATGCTCCTTTCAGTATGTCCCGAGGCATCTTTATACAGTCAGCTCTAAGTACAGTCACTGATATAATGTAGGGGAACAAATGCTGAAGTACAAACAATAGTAGGTTTAGGATTAATATTGTCATATATACCGAGGTACGGTGAAAAACTATTTTATGCGTTAACCAAGCCAGATATTGCTGTACATAAATACAACCAAGCCAAACTCAAGTACAAAAGGTAATACTACAATAGTAATACTAAGCAGCCCTCCAATTACTTCCAATTTTGTGTTTTATTGTAACAAAGCAGTTAACTTGTACAGAACAGGCTCTTGTAATACTATCACCAACATTTGTTTTCAAGAACCTAGGAGTCTAATCCCTCCACCAAGCAGGCGATTTGTAGTCATGTACATCGCTGCTCTTCAAATGGACCGACAAGCATGTGCCCAATGCAGTGAATCTTTCTGGGCATCCTCAGAGGAGATTAAGGACCTACCAATCTCTAGGTGAATGCTGTTTCTTCATTCTCTCTCTAATTATTTTAATGATGCCCCCTGATTTGTGACACCCCCATCTGTTCCCGCTAACTAAAGAATTAAGTCCATCCTATTTATTTAATTCAAACTATTCCTTAACCCCTCAAAATGTGGTGTTTAGCTCCAAGTAAAACATAGCCATTTGATCGAATCGTTCCTCATAGCTAAAATCTACCAGTGTGGCAACAGCTTTGTAAATAGTCTCTGCAGCCTTTACAGGAAAGCACAATTGCTCTATGACCAGAATTGTAAGGCGTTCATACTGCAGCCTAATTAGTGTCGTGTGGTCGTAGTTTAATCTCCCTGCCTTTACAGTCTAGGCTTTGGCTGATCAGGGAAAGAATCAATGTGTCTTTTGAACCACCAAATCTACCTGACCTTCGAGGCACAAATTCCAAGGTCCTCGGATCATCAATACTGCTCAGCACTCTCCCTTTTACCTTGTATTCCCATCTTGTTGTACCTCCCTAGATGCATCACCCAGATTTGACCATTATCCAGTTTCAAAGATGATAATTCCGTTAATATTTCCCTGGTAGGCACAAAAATGCTGGAGTAACTCAGCGGGACAGGCAGCATTTCTGGAGAGAAGAAATGGGTGACGTTTCGGGTCGAGACTTCTTCAGACTATATTTCCCTGGTCTACATTCATCCCAATAATTCCCTGGTCCACATTCATCCTTGGCCTACATTCATCCCAATAATTCAGATGTCCTTCTTAATTACAATGTCAGAATCTTATCTTTTTTGGAATGTTTGCCACATAGTATTCATGAAGAATCTTAGCCCACCCTCCACCTCCATACTGAGCGTACAGCTTACTGCCCTATTAAACCCAACTCTTTCCTGAATTATTCTCCTGTTCTTTGTACTTTAAAACATCATTGGACCCTCAATTTTACTGGCAAACATCATGTTTTGTCTTCATAATTTCATTTTTTTTTTCATTTGCACTCCTACACTTTCTACATTGAGGCTTTCTGTTGTATTAAGTTGTGTGTCTGGCATGATACACAGAAAGCATTCAAATGTTGACAGAATCACTGAAGATAGACACAACGTGCTGGAGTAACTCAGCGGGTCAGGCAGCATCTCTGGATAAAAGGAATAGGTGATGTTATGGGTCGAGACCGTTCTTCAGACTGAGTCGGGGAGAGGGAAACTAAAGGTATGAGGAACAAGGAACAAATGAAATGAACAGACTGACTTTTGAATAAATGTTTAAGAAAGAACTGCAGATGCTGGAAAAATTGAAGGTAGACAAAAATGCTGGAGAAACTCAGTGGGTGAAGCAGCATCTATGGAGCTCCATAGATGCTGCCTCACCCCGCTGAGTTTCTCCAGCATTTTTGTCTACCTTAGTCTTTTGAATAAATACACCTTTGGTTAAAACATTTTAAGTTATTGCCTGGACTGAGAGCTGGAATTGACAGTCTGCTTTGCTCTGCAGAAAATAAGTTAAAGACAAATGGACAAAGCAGCTGTCACAGACATGACTCAATTTCACCTCCTGCCAGTAAGTGGAAGGACTCACAGAACGCCCAGATAATCTGCCAGTGATGCAACAAACGCACTTTGAATACAACTTGCATCACAAAAAAGGCCCTGCAGCTCAACTGGGCCAACATGAAACCTATTTTCAAACGGAAGTCTGAAGAAGTCTCCCGACCCAAAACGTCACCTATCCATGTCTTCCAGAGACGCTGCCTTACTCCAGCACTTTCTTTTTTTGTCAATCAGTATCTGCAGTTTCTTGTATCTATACTATACACACAACAGGTGCCACCTCACCTCATTCACACAATAGCAAACACTCCTACTCCTCCCCTCACCACCTTCCCCTTGAATGCAACAATAACTAACCACTTAACAGGATAACAACTGCATCCTCACCAACAGATGTTTTTTCATCAAATTCCAGCCCGTTCCAGATATCCACCAACCTTCGTGTAAAAAGGTTGCCCCTCAGCTTCCTATAAAAATCTCCCCCTCTCCACCTAAAACCCATATCCTCTGGTTCTTGAGCTCAACTCAATTGGTATTGGTTTATTATTGTCACGTGTACCCAGATACAGTGAAAAAACCTATTTGCCTGCTACCCAGTCAAATCATACTACACACGAGTACCATCAAACCATGCACAAGTACAACAGGTAGTGCAAAGACAAAAATAAACAGCGCACAATATAGTGTTACAGCCACAGAGAAAGTGCTGATAAAAAAAAAGGTGCAAAGGACACGAGGTCGGTTGTCGTCATTACTCTTCGACGCCAAGATTTTCACTTGTAGACTACCTTAGGATTTTCACTTGTAGACTACCTTAGGAGATCCCAAAGCACTTTGTAGGTATCAAGCACCTTTCTGAAGTGCGGCTATTATGGTAACGGAGGAAATAGCGAACGCTCCCACACACACACACACCAGTGTGTTAACAACTGCATTAACCTGTTTCAGTGATTTTGGCTGCGGGTTAAATGATGACTCTATGGATTAATTACCTGCTTTTTCCTAAATAAAGCCATTATTTTTTTAACAGCCACTTGAGAGGGAGCAAAGTCCATCTGTTTAATGTCTGCCCTGCAATCTCTTAACATCAGGAGTCCCCAAAGTACAGGGTCCCAGGAGAGTAAAATATTGCAGACATGCTGGCATATATCAAATGACTGGAGTTAAAATACAGAATCCCTCAAAGTTAGTGGAAAGGTACTAAAAAAGAAATTGCAAATGCCTAATAGAGTTAGATTGCAAAACAAAGTGGTTGAAGTTGTGGAACGGTCTGGTGGTGTCCCAGCTGGAGTAATTTGCAGCACAGAATCACATTGTCTTGACCTAGAGAACAAGACATGCACAAGCATTGCATTTCTCATTTACAATATTGGTTTGTTATCTGATTAATATACATAAGATTGTTCGGATAGCAGAGAAACTTTCTTTGTAGTAAGGAGAGGAGGTTTGCAAAAAGTTCAGATAAAAGTGCGATGAGCCACGGTATTCAAGGTGGGAGATTTGTGGAAGACCCCTCTCCACAAGCAGAGTGGCGGGAACTTCAATTTTATGTAATTTTACAAGATTCGTACCAGGGTAAGATGAAGTTCAGATCAGCTCTGATCTCAGTGGTGGCGAAGGCAGAGAGCTGAATGACCTCACCTCACACTTCTTGTAGATCTCAAGGCGTGGTTATTGTCATTTGCACGTACAGTGAGGTAGATTTGAGGAGTTTCATGGAAGCAGAGGATACCGGGTTAGCACAGGAACCCAGAAAGGGCAGCAACAATCTGATTCAGTTGAAAGCTGGCTGAGTGATCTCTATTTCTTAGATCGTATGACTCGTATTTAAACCCTAAGAGTTCGAAAGGGTTAATAATTAAGGTAGTGTTAAGGTAGCACAGGGCAAAGTCTTTTCAGTCTCCTGACCATTCCTCTTGCATGCAGTTTGAAATGTTAAACTAGACACGTGTAAAGGCAGGCGTTACACTTAAGCAATAGGAGTGGCAGTGTGGTTTGCTATTCTAGTTGCTCAAGTCTATTTTAGCGATGTTGGTCGAGGGAAAATTATGGAGTAGGTGGCTGCCTTTCTGCTGTTTGAATCTGTGCAGAGCCAGGGACTGGGACACTTCTCCTTTAACATGAGCTGTGGAGCATTAGCAAAACACTGCTGACAACAAAGTTCCGAAATAAAACCAGAAAATGCTGGTAATACCCAGCAGGTCAGGCCAATTGCGGCCACAGCTGATGTTTTGTGAAGGTCAAATACTTTAAGGCAAAGACGTGATGCACAGTGAAATTAGGAGGCAGCATCAGTACACAGAGGAGGTGGTGGGCACGAAAGGTACCTCACCCCTTCACTACCCAGGGTATTCTGAGCCAACTCAATGGTAGTTATCACATGCTTAAGCAATTAGCCTCTTGTTCAGCAACTCTGCTTCAAATGTGGCCATCAGATTAACTAAACTTGTCCTGTCCTTTCTCCTCCTCTATTTAGCACATACCTCAACCTGTTGACTCAGCGACAGCTAAGAGGAAACCAAAATGTAGGTTACTTTTCCCCAGTAGGGGACTGTGCAAGAGGCCACACACCAGATTATTTTGCGCACTGATTGTAGATGTTTAGTGCATGTCCCTTTAATTGTAGGTTGTGTAGCCACTCCCCTTTCACCAAGTATATTACTGTCTCTCCATCCCTGGTACCTCCTCTAGTAAAACGTGCAGACCATGTACAACTAGGGCATCGATATATATGTGATTAATAAAGACTCAGTAAAGGAACACTGTGTACGTGCATACACCTTTACATGGTGTCGGTCGTTTCGAATTGCGCGCCTCCTGTTTATCGGGTTTAGTTTTTTTTTGCCCCAGTTACCCTTCCCTGCCTGGTCATGGCTTCCTCCTGCCGCAAGCCTGAGTCCCTTGTCTTTGACGACGACATCGCTCACTGGTGGAATGTGTTCCGCCGGGATTTTCGGCATTATGTGGCTATCGTGCACCCGGGAGTTTCCTCTGCCATTAAAGCGTCGCTGCTATTGAATCTAGCCGGCTCCAAGGCTCTGGAGCGCTCTGAATCGTTTGAGTACGGGCCGAATGAGGACCTCGAGGACCTTGACTGTCTACTGGGGAAGTTCAACGAGATGTGCGATGTGCCCACGAACTCTATTCTGGAGCGTTTTAAGTTTTTTGGACGTCGTCAGAAACCCGGTGAGTCTGTCGGCAACTTCTACGCTGACCTACGGCACCTGGCTAGGCGATGCCACCTGAATGACGCTACCCCAGAGACCCTGACCCGCGATGTCTTGGTGTATGGTCTACGAAATGAAAAGCTGCGGTCGGAGCTCCTGTGTAAGGCAGACTTGACTCTCCAGGCTGCCCTGCATGCTGCAAAGATGTCTGAGGCTGTTATCTCTGCTGCACCACCCCCTGATCATGAGGTTCGGGCAGCTACCGTCGCAACCCGCCGTCCTGCTCAGCAAACTCGCCGTGGGGCCAGCTATGGTTCAAGTTCCAAGCTGGAGAAGCGCTGCCCGAACTGTAACTTTGTGACTCATCGTTTCAACGTGTGCCCTGCGGTGGGAAAGATTTGTAACTTCTGCAACAAGCCTAACCACTTCTCGTCAGCATGCAGAGCTAAAAAAAATCCTGCCCAGCAACAGCGCAGGCACTCTAATTACCTGGTACGGGATGGTACTGCGTCTGGTTCTTATCACCCTCCTGACAACCTCCCACTGTCTGATTCGGACTCTTCTCAGAGTGGGCTCAGCGTGTTTTCAGTTAGGAAGACACCTGCTCGAATAACAGACCCTACTGTGCAAGTTACTGTCAATGGTGCTACGTTCTCTGCCAAGGTCGATACTGGGGCCGCAACGAACGTTATGTCTACTAGCCTTTTCAAGAAGATAAGGAATAATGAGCGAGTCACCGTTGAGCGCTCTGTCCTTCGTGCTTATGGGGGAGGGTTGCTTGTCCCTGTGGGGAAGGCTACCCTGAACTGTGAAGTGCTAGAGACCGTTCGGCCCCTCTCCTTCTTCCTGGTTAACGAAAAATGTGTTACACTGCTCGGTGTTCGGGCATGCCAAGACCTCGGATTGGTCAATTTTCACCGGGAGATCCGTTTAGTTCAGCAACCTTTGGACCCGTTAGCCGAGTACCCCGATCGGTTTGACAATGCGCTGGGGATGCTCCCCTGCAGTTATGAGATCTCTCTAAACCCTGACGTGGATCCAGTTATACGCCCTCCACACCGGGTCTCCTTTGCGATGAAGGATAGGGTCGAGTCCACCCTTCGGGACATGGTGGCTACAGGCATTCTGAAAGAGGTGAGCGAGCCCACTCAGTGGGTCTCCACCATGGTGGTTGCTGCCAAGAAGGACAAGAGTGAGCTACGGATCTGCATCAACCCCAAAGATTTGAACCTGGCTATCAAGCGCCCGCACTATCCCATGCGTACTGTCGAAGATGTTGCTGCACAGGTTGGCCCTGCCACTGTGTTTTCGGTGCTGGATGCTAAGAGCTCGTTCTGGCAGATACTGCTAGATGAACAATCGTCCTACCTGACGACCTTTGCCACTCCCTTTGGGAGGTTCCGATTCCTGCGCATGCCGTTCGGGATCAGCTCCGCCAGTGAAGTTTTCCAGAGGACGATGGAACAGCTGTTTGCGGGGCTCCCGTGCGCTATCATTGTAGATGACATCTTGGTGTATGGTGAAGATGTGGAACAGCACGACCACAACCTCCGACTAGTTTTGGATCGAGCTCGGGAGGTAAATCTGAAGCTCAACCCCAGTAAATGCCGGTTCCGTGTCCCGGAGGTCACCTATGTGGGACACGTCTTCACAGCGTCCGGGCTGAAGCCCGACCCACAGAAGACCGCTGCTATCTCGGAGATGCCTGCTCCTGTGGATGTGCCGAGCCTCCAGCGTTTCCTTGGCATGGTTAATTACTTGGGAAAATTCATCCCCGATCTGAGCGAGTTGAGTGCCCCTTTAAGAGACTTGGTGAAGAAAGACACTGCATGGTCCTGGTTCCCGCAACACCAGGCTGCTTTCGATGTGCTGCGTTCAAAGCTTGTCTGCACTCCGACGCTGCAATATTTCGATTTGAACCGTCCTATTGTCCTCACGTGCGATGCTTCAAAGTTCGGGCTGGGTGCTGCTTGTTTGCAAGTTCATGATGGGGTCCAGTTGCCCGTGTCCTTCGCGTCCCGCACAATGACTCAAGCTGAGCAGCGCTATGCCCAGATCGAAAAGGAACTGCTGGCTGTTGTGTTTGCATGTTCAAAGTTTAAGGACTATATCCTGGGCACCGAATTCTCTATTGAGACCGACCACCAGCCTCTGGTCACCATCCTCGGCAAGCCGATTCACGCTGCCTCCTCCAGGCTGCAGCGGATGATGCTGCAGCTGCAGCGTTTTACCTTCTCCGTAGTGTACCGTAGAGGCAAGGACATGTTTGTTGCTGACACGCTGTCTCGGGCTCCTCTGGCTTCGACCACCCGTCACCCTTACGAGGCTTCAGGTATGATTGTCCTGAATGTCAACTTTGTTCCTTCAAAACAACTACAGTCCTTAGTTAAACACACTGCTGCTGACGCCTCGCTCCAACAGCTGGCTGCGGTCATTCAAAGGGGTTGGCCCGAGCGACGTTCTTCCCTGCCCGCCGCGGCAGTGCCCTACTTCCTGGTCCGTGACGAGCTGGTGCTACGAGATGGAGTTATCATTAAGGGTCACAAGGTTGTGGTACCTGAGGCTCTTCGCCAACAGTATTTCGACACCGCTCATCGGGGTCATCCTGGCGCCGAGGCCACTCTCTCTATCGCCCAAAGCCAGTTTTATTGGCCTGATATGGCTGTGTATTTTCGGGACCGGGTGTCATCTTGCCCTACCTGCAATAGTCTCGCCCCGCAGCAGCAGCGTTTGCCCCTTCTGCAGCAGTCCGCACCGGACCTGCCATGGTCGGCGCTGGCAACGGACATTTTTGAGTGGCACGGCAAGCACTTCTTGGTGCTTGTCGACTCTTACTCCAACTGGTATGAGGTCGACCAGCTGTTCTCTCTCTCCTCTTCTGCTGTTATCGCGAAGCTGCGCCGCCACTTCGCGACCTTTGGATCACCAGCGAGCCTGCAGTCAGACAACGGCAGCCAATTTACCAGTGCGGAGTTCAAGGACTTTGCTGACCGCTGGAACTTTCGGCATTACACTAGTAGCCCTGAGTACCCTCAGAGCAATGGCCTGGCCGAGCGTGCTGTTCGCAGCGCAAAGGACTTGTTGAATCGCTGCCGCGCATCGAAGTCTGACATTTACCTCGCCCTCCTCAACCTGCGAAACATTTCCCGTGACAGTGTTCTGGGATCCCCGGCGCAGCGCCTCATGTCCCGGGTTACTCGACCTCCCATTCCGGTGGCCCAGCAGACTCTTACCCCAGCTGTTGTAAAACCTGCCGTGGTCCGTGAGCGTATTGCTACCAAGCAGTCCATTCAGAAGCGATCCCACGACAGGTCTTGCCGTGCCCTGCCTCCTCTGTCTCCTGGTCAGGTTGTCCGCATGCGTTCCACCTCCGGTCACCCTGGCCTTGCGGTTGTTGTTGGGACGGCTGGTTCACCTCGCTCCTATCTGGTGAACCTCGATGGTACTGTTTACCGTCGGTCCAGGCGGCACCTCCGCCTGGTGAACGAGCCTCCTCCTCCTCCTCCTCCTGCTGACCCCCATGCTCCCCCTCTGTCCGCTCTCCCGCCTGTAGCGGTCACTAAACCTGTGCCTGCTCGCCCTGTCCCAGTTCTTCTCCCTGTGCCTGTTCCCGTGCCTCCAGCCGTCTCTTCCCCATCGCCAGGTCGCTCGCCTCCAATCCCTTTGTCACCACGCAAGTCCCCACATCGTAGTCCTCCTGTCGTGGGGTCTCCCCCGGTGCCCGTTCCTTTGGGGGGGAGAGGGTGTGAGCGGGGTTCGTACCCGCTCGGGGCGGATTGTAAGGGCGCCTGACCGTTATGGCGATTATATTTGATTGCTGCTATTTTGCTGTCTATCCTTTTCCAGTTGCTCTAGTGTATGAGACATGGTCGGCTGTCACGTTCCTTTCTTTTGTAAGAGGAAGGATGTAGATGTTTAGTGCATGTCCCTTTAATTGTAGGTTGTGTAGCCACTCCCCTTTCACCAAGTATATTACTGTCTCTCCATCCCTGGTACCCCCTCTAGTAAAACGTGCAGACCATGTACAACTAGGGCATCGATATATATGTGATTAATAAAGACTCGGTAAAGGAACACTGTGTACGTGTATACACCTTTACACTGATGCTGTCTCCTAATTTCACGTGTAGCATTTCTGTAGCTTTCATTATTGAAAATCCATATACCTTCACAATACACTCACTGTCTCCAGAGATGCTGCCTGACCTAGCTGAGTATTCCCAGTTTATTCCCGGGTTTCATTTCAGATCATTGGTATCTGCAGTGTTTTGTTGTTGCACCATAGTTCATGTGAGGACCGTCCCAGTCATGGCACTGAGCATCCTCTAGGGCACTTCAAACAGCAGAAAGTCAGTCACCCACTCCATAATTTTCCCTCGACCAACATGACTAAAATAGGCTTGATCAGTCGCCTTGCTATTTGTGACATCCAATTGCAACACTGACCACTCTTAGGCAAACTACTTTAATGCCAGAATATTCTTCACCATACCCATCTTTCAAGTGAATGAAACATTCAGAAGGGTTGTGTGTTTGCACTCAGTGGCCAAAACTTTGGTTTATGTCAATACTCTACAACTTACATCATCCGTCCAGTGAGGAGGTCACTCCAAGCTCAAGCCACGTCTATGCTAAAACAAATTCCTCTGCTCAATCTTTCCCACACTCATTTCTTCCTTTACTTTCAATATTTACAAGATCGTTTATTATCGGGTCACCTTGAACAAAATCTTTCTCACTGCACACACTGAAGAATGACTTATCACGGTACTGAGATAGTGAAAATCTATTGTTTGCGGGCTGCTCAGTCAAACCAAACCCCACTATACATAGGCATAATGAAACTTGAGCATGGTAGAATTGTCAGCATCTTGCTTTGTATTGTAAATGCAAGCATTACACAGGACTGGAGAGTGGATAGGTTGGGTCTGCTCTCAGAGCAGAGGCAGTGGTGAGGGGGGGGGGGGGGGGAGAAGAGAGCTGATAGAGGTACGCGTAAGGGGTGGCTATTGTCCTCTTTTCCATACATTCTGGGAGCAGAATTAGGCTATTCGGCCCATCAAGACTACTCTGCCATTAAATTATGGCCGATTTATTTTTCCCTCTCCCAACCCCATTCTCCTGCCTTCCCCCCCATAACCCGACACTCTTACTAAATCAAGAATCTGTCAATCTCCACCTTAAAAATATCCTGTGGCAGTGAATTCCACAGATCCACCACCCTCTGGCTAAAGAAATTCCTCCTCATCTCCTTTCTAAACAAACGTCCTATTATTCTAAGGCTATGGCCTCTGGTCCTAGACTCTCCCAAGAGTGCTAACATCCTCTCCACATTCACTCTATTCAGGCATTTCACTATTCGGTAAGTTTTATAAGGTCCAACCCTCATCCTTCTAAACTCCAGCGAGTACAGGCCCAGTGCCTTCAAATGCTCATCATGTTAGAAGTGGAAGTGAAGAGCAGAAATTGGGCAACTCTGCAGTGGGGATATGGAAACTGAACAAGGTTTGTTTTAAATTAGACAAACTAACTTTTGTAAAAACAAGCCAAGACAGCCCTCTAGTGCTCAGTACCTTGCTTGCAGGCTAAGCAATTATTGATTTTTAAATTCTACAACAGTTGAGAGCAAACTAAATTACTGCTGAATTCAGAGTCTCAGATGGGCAAGATTTCAATTGGGGGTCACTGAAATTTCATTACACGCAGAATTATCTCGCCTTCCTAAGCATTACTCAAAACAAAATTGGGTCCAAAGTAGATGAATTGCACAATGTCACACTCACAAGTTATTTAATCACAGTTAAGTGCTTACTGCAGCAATGGAGCTGTGATCAGCCTGGAAAGTGCATTAGGACTATAAACTCAATCCTGAGCTAGTTCAACCAGCGGTCAACAACTGCATGGGGTGCTGAGCTTTTAAAAATCAATTTCAATTATTTATTTATTTTATTCCACAGAATACCACAGAAGTTACTGGGGAAATTGCCAAACTGCTAGGGTCCATATTAAAGTACAAAAAGTCGTCTTCCATTCCTCTCTTCAATTCTTTAATTAATCTTCAGCTTCCTCATGCCGAAAAACAGAGCCAATTCTGGCAAAAGCCTAGTCTGAAATTGGTCTGACCACCATCACCCCCAATTGTTTTCTTCTCTGCACCAACCCAAACGTCTGCCGTTATATTGAATGCACTGACAAGGCCCAACGTGCCACATCCCGCATGTGTCATGTACAATCCAATGAACAATGGATTTTACAATCCCCACTCTTCTTTCTATCCTTCTAATCTTCCTCCAGACTCCCCATTTTTTGTCCCGTTTACCCATACTCTGCCCCATCATCCATTTACATCCCTCCACTCCTGTTTCATCCATGTACTTCACACACTTCCCCCACCTCGTCTCCATCTGGTTCTACCTGCATTCCATGCTCCTCAACTGCCACCCATTTTCACCTTCCTTACTTACCAGTTTCCAACTCTGGCAGCCTTTGTGTCCCTACTTATCATCCTCCACCATATGTCTCCACCTTCTCCCCGCCCTCTCTTCCCCAGGCACCATCTGCCTCCTTGTTTTTCTTTATAATTTTTTCCCCGCTTTTGACTGCCTCCAACCATCTTACCTGCCTTTGCTTCCCAACTTAGTCCCTCCTCCCTCCCTTCCACATGCCCATTGTATTTCACCAGTCCTCTGTCCACCAGTCATCACTCTTGCTTTGTCTCACCATTCCTCCTCTCCTCTATACACTGGTTATTTGCCCTCACATTCCTTGCAGGGCCTTAACCCAAAATGCTGACCATTCCACCCCTGCCTCCCCACCCACACCTCTCCCCCACCTCTGGAGATGCTGCTTGATCAGTTCCCCAGCAGATTGGTTGCTGATAACTGAAACCAGTTGTTGATAATGGAATTAAATGTACACGTCCATTTAGAATCCTGAAAATCTCACCAGTTTTAGAAAGATCTCTTGAAACTAAGTTTTCTATAGTCAGGTATTACAGTGGCTAGCGTTTATGGCAAGTAGATCGATGTGGGTAAATCTCACTCCAGAAATTCAAATTTACTTTAGAAGCCAATTCACCTACAAACCTTTACATCTTTCACAGGGAGAACGTACAAATTCCATATAGGCAGCACCCATAGTCATGATCAAAGCCAGGTCTCTAGCGTTGTAAGGCAGCAACATTACCGCTGCCTCACTCTGCTTACCCACGTCTAGCTTGACACGATTGGGCAACGGTAGAGTTGCTGCCTTACAGCGAATGCAACGCTGGAGACACAGGTTCGATCCCGACTACGGGTGCTGTCTGCACCGAGTTTGTACCCTGCGTGAGTTTTCTCCGAGATCTTCGGTTTCCTCCCACACTCCAAAGACGTAAAGGTTTGTAGGTTAATTGGCTAGGTAAATGTAAAAATTGTCCATTGTGGGTGTAGGATAGTGTTAAAGCGCGGGAATCACTGGTCGGCACGGACCCAAGTGGAAAGGGCCGTTTCCGCTCGCTATCTCCAAACGAAAAGCCACTCAATTCTGACGGATTGTTCATTATTGGAAGTAGCAAGTTTTAGTTGTGACGTTTCAGTAAGTTCCCGTCTTGCCTGTCATGGGGGGGAAAATCCAACTGGTTTTTTCAAAGACTAAGTAGGTTGATATTTATCCCACCGTCACTATAATTTAAACATAGCTTACCTGGTTGTACATTTCCACGGTGGGGTTTTACTCTAAATTACAGTTATGCCTGGCCACAGAAGACTTAGTAGCAAGAGAGTTAGAGAGGGTGATATTTTCAACATTTCTATACTGACGTACATGTTTAATTCCAGTATCAACAAACACTGTTCCTCCTATGGTGGAGTTTTGCTGTGTGAAAATCGGTTATAGTCTCATGGCACAGAAGCATGCTTATTCTGTGACCTGTTACAGCAAATACATAATGCAAATACATAATCCTGCCCGACAGGAGTATTCCGTCAAACAGGCCAGTTGTATCCCACCAGCACGCCCGGCCCTCTCGGCGCAGACCACGCACGGAGAATCCTCCCGGAAGGCCTGGCGCGCCCGCATGGACGGAGGAGCCATGCCACCCGCCTAGAGTGGAAGGAGTCGGACAGAGCAAAGCAGAGTCGGATGGAGGGCCGGTAAGCAGACCGGGTGGCAGAGGGAGTGCAGTGCTGGACAGGGCCACAGCATGCAACAATGGAAGACATCAACGAGCACGCTTAGCCAGGCCGACCCTGCAATGTCACCAGGACACAGGCCTTCATGATCCGGTCATGAACCCTGCACTTACAAACGGGACTCGAAAATTGTACCATAATTGGCGACTCTATAAATTGAAACAGAGCACCACTGTTGTACACTTGTACTGTACACGAGATGTTTATGTAAGGTATATTAAAGTGCTTATGTACATTGATACTTGTACTGAACTGTACACATAAATTAATTTCACTGTACCTCGGTACATGTATTATTGTTCCATTAAAAAAAAATGTTTTGCTCACGACAGAAACGACTGCATCACAATCATTTTGTAAATCCAACAAATGCTGACACTTGCATTGCTCACCTTTCGGAGTTCCCGATGTGATGGGCGGCACGGCGGTCACCATGTTTGTGCCACCTGGTTGTCTCGGGGTCCGGGGGGAGCCACCCGGTTGCCTTGGCGAGTCCTGTGAGAAATCACAGGAAGACAGATGATTGTTTTGTTTTCAATTTCAGGATCTTGGCGGTTATTGGCAAGGCCAGTATTTATGGTCCATCCCCAACTGCCCTCAGGATGGTGGCTGCAAGCCACCTAATTTACTAAAACAATGAACAACTATTTTCACCTTTTAGGATCAAGAGTATGGAGCCAAGACCGTTTATTTGTCATATGCGCTGAAATGGAACAATGAAACTTTTACTTGCAGCAGCTAAACAGGTCTGTAAACACAGTACTAATATATAACATACTAAATTAAAAACATCTCAATAAATTAAAAGAAGCTTTCCAAATCTGGCATTTGATGCCAAGCTTGATAGAAGATTAACTCCCTTTACAAAGGTAAAAACAGAAACAACTTCACCCTTTCATTGATGCAGTTGGAGTTCCACCTGGAGTCTCCCTGCCTGTCAGTTCACCAGATAAAAGCTGTCCAGGGCCTGACCTCCCCAGAGGAGCATGGGTGAATCTCAACAGACTTCGTATTGGAGTTGGGCGTTTAAACGCCGGCATGTGGAGTTGGGGCCTCCACCAGAACGCAGCCTGTGAAGGCGGAGCAGAACAACAGACAGCCAACCATGTCATCTCTGGGTGCCCGCTTTAACGCCCACCAAATGGAGCTCAGGGCCTGGCAGACATTGACGCAGAGACAACAACCTGGCTGCTCAACACCCGGCTTGAGATCTAACTATTCCTTTGGTTTATGTTTCATTTGCAAGAAGAAGAAGCTCATAATGTTTCAGGAGGGTGTAACACCGAAAAAACGTTGGGAATCAGAAATAAAACAAACTACTGAAAACAAAATGCTGGATACATTCTGTGGGTTAGGCAGCATGTCTGGAAGAATGGAATATGTGACGTTTCAGGTCGAGGCCGTTTTTCAGACTTCTGCCTCTTGGTCTGAAGAAGGGGTTCAACCCAAATGTCACCTATTCCTTTTCTCCAGAGATGCTACCTGTCCCGCTGAGTTACTCCAGCATTTTGTGTCTTTCTCCAGGGTAAAACAAGCATCTGCAGTTCCTTCCTATATAAACTGCTGGAAACACTCAGCAGTCAGGCAGCATCTGTGGAGAGAAGCAGAGAAGCCACTCTCTGGATTCAAGATGCTTTGGGACATCCCAAGGTAGTGAACATTTCAACAATGAATTTATTTTTATTTTCTAGGGACGACTATTCCTATAAGGTAGAAACGATTCAAACACTTCTGGAGATTTTAAAATCAAAGTACGTTTTTGTCAGAGAATAGAAAATCTAGTTGCTGTGCTGACTATATGAAAGTTTGAAGAAAGATACCAACCCGAATCATCACCTATCCATCCTTCCAGATATGCTGCCCGACCCTCTGTGTTACACCTTTGAGGTCTACATCCATACAAAAGGCTATTTTTAACCCCACAACTGCTGTCTAGCATGTCGAGCGTTTCCAGTATACTTGGTATTTATACATAGTTTTTTCCTTCATGTTTGATATCACAGTCAATGATTAATTTATTTGTCAAAAATTGAACATGAGAGAATGAGAATTTTCATGAGTGTGAAACATGGATTGGTTAGCCTGTGTGGTTAGAAATCTGGTTGGTATATAGCTGAAGTGAGGCAAAGGTATAAGACATGATAGCAGGAGTTAGAGTATAATTGTGCACTTCTCTTCAAGAGCTGGGCTAAACAAATATATTTAGCAAGGGGACCCGCACATTCTAAACTACAATTCCTCAGTCTGAAAGATCCCAACCCAAAACATCATCTGTCCATTTCTCTCCATTGATGCTGCTTGACCTGCAGAGTTCCTAAAGCTGTTCATTTGCACAATGGCACACATCTCTTAGTTTTGTCCGTTAAGTCCAGGGAGGCATAAATTCCAAGCCCAAAGAGATACATAATTCTAAAACAAACTGTTTTGACATTTTAAACTCTTTTTGTTCAGACTTACAGCAGGTCTTGAAGGAGTGGCAGGCTGTTTGGCAAGGAGAGACTGCAAGAGAAAAGATACACAATGTTAGAATATATCTGGAAATGGTGATGTTGTCTCCCTAAGGCAGAAAGCCTGGAAACCTCACTGCAGCTTCACCTTGTTCAGCCCACACTTCACCTTGTTCAGCCCACGCTTCACCACAATCACAAGCAACTCAAAACACTGCGTGTAATCTCATTGCACAGATTTGGATGTGGGAAAGGAAATATGAGGGAAAGATTTCACCGAATGACTTTGTAGGTGACATTACAAAAGTCAAAACCATTAATAATGGAGTGCCTGGCTGGTAAACCAGTGTCTTGGATGAGTAAAGCAGAAAGTGCAAGCTCAAATCCCACTTGGGGAGTTTTTGGCAATAAAAAGTAAAAACTAAAACTGGTTTCAATGGAGGTAATCACAAAACCCTCGTTAAAACAAGTCGTCAATTTCTTTTTCTGTAGAAAATCTGCTAAAATCATTTCCTCACTTCCTCCCACACTCCTGGATTGCATCCCAAATCCATTAAAATGAGAGGAGAGAGAATGTGAAAAATTGGATGCGTGTCTCACAGGAAGAGGTGATCATAATTTTCACGTATCCACCAAAATGTTCAAACTGTTTGAAATATTTTTTCTTAGTGTGTGAATATCAGTGGCCATATTTATTGACTATCCCTAATTGCAGTAATTAAGAGTCAATGACATTGGTCATATACGGCCCACAATACACAAAACAGGCTGTCTTTCTTGACGGAAAATCAGTCATGTTTCGATGACAATCAAGCATCTCCGTGGTCAGCATTACTTACACCAACTTCTCAGTTCAGATGTAATGACGTGTTTAAATTCCTGACTGCCATGTTGGGATTCAAACTTGTGTAGCTGAATCTGGCTGCAGCCGCCAAATACTGTTCCTGTAACAACCATTTCACCCTGTTTACGACTGCTTCTCATGCCAGGCCTCAGATGGGAAGGACTTTGCCTCAAACTGCATATGTTCTGCGAACGTCCCAATACTAACTCTACAGCTTTGTCAGTTCTGACTCCACTCCACGGCCACTCTGACCAGAGTGCCTGTACTAGTTCCATTCTAAGGCCAACAGATACAGTTCTATACAAATCCAAATTAAACCAGCTGCAAAGTGCAAGCAGCAAAGAATGGCATTATTTCCAGTGTAGACAGATAGGAGGAGCCAGAGCAGTGGCAGAAAATACTAAAGAGGATTTTTTGGGATAGTTTTCACTCGTATTTAGACGAGAATGGGTAATTAGGGACAGTCCACATAGCTTTACGCAAGGCAAGTCACATATTTTGATTGCGCATTTTAGTAAGGAATTTGATAAGTCTCCCATGGTAGGCTGATCCAGAAGCTATGGGATCAGCCTACCTTGATAGAATGCATGGGATCCACAGCGACTTGGTAATTTGGGTTCAGAATGTGCTTACCCAAAGACAAAAGGTGTTGATGGAAAGGTGTTATTCTGGCTGGAGGTCTGTGACCATTGATGTTTCTCTAAAGATTCAGTCAGAATCTATCCCAGGGTGGAAAGGTCAAATACAAAGGACATAGCTTTAAAGTGAGAGGGGAAAGATTTAAATGAGATGTGCTCAGCAAGCTTTTCCTTAAATACGAAGAGTGGCGAGTGCCTGGAAGATGCTGTCAGGGATAGTAGTGAAGGCACATACAATTAGGCTTTTAGTTAGGCACATGAATATGAAGGGAATGTACGGATATGGATCACATGCAGGCAGAAGAGATTAGTTTAAATTAGCATCATGTTTGGCACAGATATTGTGGCTCCTCGGTCCTGTTCTTGCGCTGCACTGTTCTATGATCCATACAACTCAAGACCTTAACCTCCCTCCACCACTGTGATCTGCTGCACTGTGCTCTTCCAACTCAGTTTTCTGCCACTGCACCACTGTGCCGCTGCTGGCTGCGTCTGCAGCTGCCAAGGCCCAAACCCATGGAAGTCACCCCCAAAACTGCCTGCCTTCCCTCCTCCAAGATAGTTTTAAACTAATTCTGATGGAAATTATATGCACGTGCTCAAATATCTCATGCTCAGCATCAAATTTAAACTCTGATAACAGTCCGTTGAAGCAATTCTGAATATTCGGCAATCTTATGAGTTTAAAATAGAGGATATCAGCAATACCCAAGGAGGTCAAAGAATGTATCCTCACCAGCAGAGGGCAACAAACTGTATCTTTACCAAACAAATTACACGTTAGTCATGGGAACGCCAGAGATATCTGATCTTAGAGAGGAATGTGACTAAACATTTACAGCGGCAGAAGCTTACCTGCTGCTTCATGAGGAAAACTTGCTCATCCTCTGAGGCCACTTCTTTATCATGGACAGGCTGGAAAAAAATATTATTAGGAGTGAGCAGTGTACAGTGTTGTTCTCCCAGTGCTAGTCAAGTACAGTTAGTTATACAACACAGAAAGTGGCCCTTCAGCCCATCTAGTCCCATTTGTTTTATATTTCCCGACATCCCAAGATTCCACCACTCACATACAGACTTAAGAGAAATTTACATTGGTAAATTAACCTACCAACCCACACAGTTTTAAGGAATCACAGCTATACAGCTTGGAAACAGGCCCTTTGGGAAAATTTGTCCAAGCCAACCAAGTTCTGGGCTAGTCGCATTTGCCTATATTTGGCCCACATCCCCCTAAACCTTTCCCCTCCATCCATCTGTCCAACTGTGTTTTTTTTGGACGTCTTTGAGACATGGTAGGAAAACTAATCACCCATACTCTGAAGATGTGCAGGTTTGTAGGTTAATTGGCTTGTGCAAGTTGTAAAATTGTCCTTAGTGTGTAGGACAGTGTTAGTCCACGGGTTTCGCTGGTAGGCGCTGTCTCCGTGGCCGATGGGCCTGTTTCTGCACTGTCTCTCTAGTCTAAATTCTATTCTTATAGGTGTGGAACAATGGAGGTTGGCAAGAAATAGATTTGATGGTCAAACAGAAGTACCTTTAACACAGCAACCTTGGTTTAAAGTTTGGTGTACACATGGCCATTACCTTTTTAATCAAAGGCCTGCCGATGATATCCTCGTAGGCATCGTCTTGCTTCACTGTCGCAAAGTTCTCGTACAAAATAGCAATTTTCTTATCTTTGTCCCATCCTGCAGGACTGAACATTACAGACAGAACCAACAGTAAACCATCCATGGAAATAATTTCAACATCAACCAAAAGCCTCCCACATGGGAATCACATGTGGGAAGAGTCCCATTGCACAGCAGTGAGAGTTGACAGTGAGGGTGCTAGCTCTGACAGATTCAATTGTGGGGGTAAGGGGGAGGGCTAAGGGATGAAACAGAGAACAGAACTGGCTTAATGGCTTTTGTATTCAGCAGAGACTTGGCCACCCAAGTCACCAAAATCAGGCAGTCCGAATATTCAGCCACATACCTAGCAATGCATGATTGGCTCCTTGGACTAGTGGGGCAAAGCTCCCATCTTCCTGCAGAATAAATTAGAGAGAAGCCACAGTACTGCACTGCCAGGACCCTGGAGTTCCCAGAGGGAACCGGGGTCTGGCCTACCACGCCCTCAAGGTCAGCTGTGAGAGACTCCCTCAGGGAACAAAGATGGACAGGCAAGGAGCGGACATCAGTTTGCTGGTCGACCCACATGTTCAAGGGAAGACGATGGCTGGAGGCCCACAACAGCTTAGGGCTTGCATGGAACAGGCACTGCTCAATAACAACTAGAGCGCAGACAGGACTTTGAAAATGGTGCCAAAACATGGCGCCTCTTGCATGCGGGATCAGTAGACTACTCCTGTACAATCTGCTAATTGGGGTTGTGCTTGGATATGGCAATCCTCTACTGGACAGTTTGTACGAAAATAATTTCACTGCGAGTTTGCACCACACAGGTGGCAATAAAAGTACCATTTGAGCTATTGAATAAACAAAATGCAAGAGAGCCCAGAACCATTTGCGGAAGTAATTTTGAACAAAAGAGGCAAATAAGGATGTGCCCTGCAGGCACGGACATCGAGAAACTCACTATATTATTAATTCCTCAACTGCATATTTGTCTTGCAATTTGAATGCATTAAAAAGGAAGATAAATTAACGCAAATGGGAAGGTGTGCGTGCGTTTGATTGAATAAACATTCTTTCCCTCCAGCACCAGTGGCTGCTGTGTGTACCATCTCCTAAATCCACACCACCACAGCAGCTGCACACACTCTCCTCCCCACCTCCTCTCTCCCCACCCCCCCCCTCAAAATCACACTCCACCCCAATAAAATATATTGCCATTCCTTGACCATTGCTAGGTCTATCAACACCACCATCACCAGAAGGGCTATTCACCGCCCGCACCACCTTCTCAAGGGATTAGGAAAGGGCAGAAAAAAGGTTCAAGATGCCACCTGAAATGTGGCAACTGTGTACTGGCACAGAATAAGTTTATTTTTACACAATTGTAACCTCTTGTACTTATGATTATGCTTACTTATAATATATTATTAGAGTGCATGCAAAACAAAAACAATCAATTAATTGCGTCTAGGTTCATGCAACAATCAAGTGCTATTGACTATAATTGATTGGCAATGAGGCCAGTCAGTTTTTAAATCTGTGCATTCTTCACCAATGAGTGAAATATTATTATTATTAAATACTCTAAAAGTGCAATGATTGCACTTGTCACTACAACACCAATCAAGCAAAATGTTGATCAATAGCAGCTTCCCACCACATCTTCCCATCTGCACCCCTTTTGGTTTTTCGCAGGCCGTTCCAAAATAACTCCTTGGTTAACTCATCACTTCCCACCAAAATCACCACCTCCCTCAATACTTCCCCTGCAACCACAAGAGAGGCAACACATGTCCCTGTACCCCCTCCCTCGAGGACCCCAAAAGTCCTTTTCAGTGAGGCAGAGGTTCACTTGCACCTCCTCCAAACTCATCTGCTCCATCCGCTGTTCCAGGTGTGGACTCCTATATATCGGCGAGACCAAGTGCAGGTTCGACGCTCATTTCGCTGAATACTTATGTCTAAGCGATCTCCCGATTGCTAAATAGTTTAACTTCCCCCTCATTCCCACACTGACACGTCTGCCCTGGGCCTCCTCCACTGCCCAACGCAAATTAGAGAAACAGCACCTCATATGTCGCTTGGACAGCTTGCAGTAACCCAGCAGTATGAATATTGATTTCTCTAACTTCAAGTAACCCTTGCTTTCACTGTCCCCATCCCTCCCTCACCCTAGTTCTCAGACTAGTTTCACTGTTCTTCTGACTAATTTCACTGATTGTATGCCTCCTTATCACCTTCCCCTCTAGCTAACAATGAACCATTCTACATTTCCTTTACATCGTGTGCTTTGATCTTTCATTTTCACACCTAACCCCTCGATATCTCTGGACTCCCTCTCCCAACTCTCGGCCTGATGAAGGGTCTCAAAAGGAAACGTCACCCATTCCCTCCCTCCAGAGATTCTGTGTCTATCTTCGGTGTAAGCCAGCAGCTGCAGGTTCGTCCTACACAGCTTCCAACGCGTCTTAAGGCCCACTAAAGGCCACTCTCGTGTTTTATTATCTGAACGTTTCCTTTGAAGATAGTGAACATGTAGGGTATTTTCTACTCCCCTATAGATCACATTTCTGCTTCTTTATAAAATTGAACATGCGGATGGATCGCCTTTGGCACTGCTCGTGGTAAATCATGGGATGCAATATTTTACGCACCACACAAAACCCGTCCCTACATCCTGTTACTCTCAAGGTGTCACACGGCACCACATCCACCCAATACCATAAGATCAGCACGTGAAAGGTGCCTGGAACAAAATTTACTGTCGTTAATCGGACTTTATTGGACTTCAAAGTGGTATCTTATAATCTTCATCCTTTACCTGTGCACTGTGGACAGCCAGAAAGTATTCATATATAGCCTTTTCTTTGACAAAAGCTTTTCACTGTTGACAAAAGCTTCTCACTGTATGTCAGTACACATGACAATATTAAACTAAACAATCACGCCAGTTCTGGGTTAAACTTTTACATAAAAGTGCCTGAAGATACAAACTTGAAGCATTGTGTGATGAACCAGTGAGTTTGGTCAGGAATACAGCAATGCTGAAAATACTTTGGGATACACGTGTCTCAGGCAAAGTACATGTTGACCCATGCATGTAATATATTAATTTTTGACAGGTACTTACATAAAAACTGCATCTTTTTCCACCACCAAGGCAGGTGTAGTAAACTGGAAGTCATACATTTTGTGGACAAGATATTTATATAAGAGATCAACATTCTTTTCTTCTTTTATTGACGTATAAATCAAGGCAGCACCGTCTGAAACACTAGTTAAGGGAATCATTTGACGTGGGTGTGACTGTGGGAACAAAAGTGGTAGTAACACTGTTCTCCTCTGCTATTAACTATATTGGCCTTCACTTTTGGCATACGGCATAGATAATTACACGAAACATTCAACTTAAATTTTGAGTGATACAAGTGACGTTACATTAATTCTTAAAAGTAAATACATTACTACTTCAAATTAAAAGCACTTGCCAAAAACTAGATTGTAATTATATTCTTGCACTTAGTTGCAGCTAAATTAGCACAGCTGTCATTCAGCATAAAATGTAAACATCTTTCAAATCAACAGGAAATCTGTGTCTCTTAACGGGATCTTGGTTTATATTTCTACAAATGATGATGGCAACCAGTTAGTGCAATGGTTGCACCTTTTTCTGTCTGCCCTCTTTGTCCATGTATAACGGTTGTTGGGAGAAATAGCTGAGCAATGGGGCCTATACAGGAATGGATAGCAAACAACAAAAGCTTTTCACTGTACTGCAGAGCACATGCTGATAAACTAAACTGTACTGGAGAGAGGACAGGGGATTAACCTCAGCGCCACTTACACTCATTTATACTTAGAAGGATACACTCCAAGCAGAATCTCCGAATATGTGACTGAATGAAATCAAAGTGCTCGTCCCTGTAATCGTGCTCCTTCTCTAGTACGCTGACTGCATCACACTGAAGAGAATGAAGAACTGATAAGAACAGTAAAGGCACAACACAAGACAATAACAATCACAGATCAAAATGTAGTAACTGCAGTCTGCCATGGCTGTTGAGACATCCTTGACATTTGTAATTCTTGTTTTGTTAGTTTTTTATTTGTACATGGAGTAAGTTTCTGGATTAGATAGACACAAAAAGCTGGAGTAACTCAGCGGGACAGGCAGTCTCACTGGAGAGAAAGAATGGGTAATGTTTCGGGTCGAGACCCTTCTGTCTTCAGAAGGATGCTGCCTGTCCTGCTGAGTTACTCAAGCTTTTTGTGTCTATCTTAGGTTTAAACCAGCATCTGCCGTTGCTTCTTACAAGTTTCTGGATAAGTCTACCATGACAGAATGGTGGCCAAAGTGCAGTCTACAACTGTGTCCGACAGATAAAACATACGACACTCAGTGTATATAACAATGGCTTATAAACATAGAAAATAGGTGCAGGAGTAGGCCATTCGGCCCTTCGAGCCTGCACCACCATTCAATATGATCATGGCTGATCATCCAACTCAGTATCCCGTACCTGCTTTCTCTCCATACCCCCTGATCCCCTTAGCCACAAGGGCCACATCTAACTACCTAAATATAGCCAATGAACTGGCCTCAACTACCTTCTGTGGTAGAGAATTCCGGAAATTCACCATTCTCGGTGTGAATAATGTTTTTCTCATCTTGGTCCTTAAAGACTTCCCCCTTATCCTTAAACTGTGACCCCTTGTTCTGGACTTCCCCAACATCGGGAACAATCTTCCTGCATCTAGCCTGTCCAACCCCTTAAGCATTTTGTACGTTTCTATGCAGTATTACTGCAATTTCTGGGCCACCAATGTTAGATTCTATTCATTTGTCCCGCTCCGCCCATCGGCTGATTGCTTTTACCATATTAATCGCCAGAAGATCTATCTTATTTAAATGGAAAGACTCCAACCCTCTGACCACACTCCAGTGGTATTCTGAAACGATATCATGTTTAAATTTAGAAAAAATTAGGAGTGACATTGTTGAACCCTTGGTTAAATTTGATAAGACTTGAGGAAAATGTATTGAATACTTTCATACAATATAAATTGCTCCCTCTTTATCCGTTTTAAAAACTATTTCACTTCTATATGGTAGATCGGACTTGACGTCATACAGACTTAAATTGTTGAAACTTTCAGTTCAGATTTTGTTTTGCTTTGTTTATTTTCTATTTTTTTATTTTATTTTTATTTTATTATTATTAATTTTTTTAATTTAATTTTATTATTTTTAGATTAGGGGGGTTTTCCTTTTTCTTTTTTTCTTTTTCTTTTTGTCTTTTTATTTTTGTGTTTTTTTTCTACATTTATAAGTTTTCTTTTAAAGATGTAACTATATTTACATAGAGATCGGGAGGTCTATACTCAATGTGTATTTTGGCACTGGTCTCATATCAGGTTATACCTGTTATTAATGTAATCCTGATCCCTATGTATCAATATCATTGTTATGTTTATCACTTTTTTTTTGCACTGTTTTTTGTTGTTTTTTAAAAAAATGTTTTATTTTTGTTTTCTTTGGAAAAAAAAACAATAAAAAGATTTTTTTAAAAAGAAAAAAGTTTCTATGAGATTCCCCCTCAATCTTCTAAATTCTAGCGAGTACAAGCCGAGTCTATCCAGTCTTTCTTCATATGAAAGTCCTGACATCCCAGGAATCAGTCCGGTGAACCTTCTTTGTACTCCCTCTATGGCAAGAATGTCTTTCCTCAGATTAGGAGACCAAAATTGTACGCAATACTCCAGGTAAGGGCTCACCAAGACCCTGTACAACTGCAGTAGAACCTCCCTGCTCCTATACTCAAATCCTTTTGCTATGAATGCTAACATACCATTCGCTTTCTTCACAGCCTGCTGCACTTGCATGCCTACTTTCAATGACTGGTGTACCATGACACCCAGGTCTCGTTGCATCTCCCCTTTTCCTAATCGGCCACCATTCGGCCACCGATTCACCAATCGGCTTCTATTGCATCCGACTGTGTGACATTAAACAGATTTTGTTTACTCTCATATCTGGCCATGTTAACTTATTTAGCTTCTGAGTTATTGAGACATACATCATGGAAACAAGCCCTTTGTCCCACGAGTTCATGCCGACCATCAGCCACCCATTTCGGATGGGAGGAAATACATCAAAGTCCCTCACCCTGAGCACAGGATCCTCCCAGGGTTGCGTCCTCGGCCCCCTACTGTACTCCCTGTACACACATATAATCAAGTTTGCTGATGACACTGTGGTGGTGGGCCTGATCTCCGATAATGATGAGAAGGCCTGCCGGGAGGAGATGGCTGATCTGGCACTGGTGTTCAGACAACAGCCTCCTCTTGAATGTCAAAAAAACTAAGGAGCTGATCGTGGACTTTAGGAGGGCACAACATCCGAGGACATACACACCATTGAAGATAAATGGAATGGGTTGAGAGCTGATTAACATATAGGAAGCAGAAGGAATCATGGTTTCTCTCTCCAGGCGATGAGTGGGTTGCTGCAGAGGCCTGTGTTTGGGAGCCAGCTATTAACACAGCTCTCTTATCCAAATCAGTTATATAAATATAGCATCTCTAAGTTTGCAGTAAGCTGATGGGGAAGGTGGTCAGTGTGGGGCAAGGTGTGCAGCATGCAAGGAGATTTGAGTAAATGAGGTGATTAAACAAACACATGGCAGGTGGTTTAACTTGGGTGTTAAACCTTATTGCAAGGTTTTCCTCTTTGGTTTTAAAAGCAGAAAGACAGACCATTATCTGAATGTTGATTGATCAGGGATAAGTGCAACAGTTGTAGCTTTTGCATCTCACTCACCAACAGCATGCATGCATACCCAGAAATATTTAATGAGGACCAGAATTAGGATTCACCACCCGAAGATGTGGGATATACCATTTAGAAAAGTGATCGGGAAAACTTTCTTCACCCAGAGAGGATGGTGAACCTATTGAATTCTGTACCACAGTGGAAGACGTCATTAAATATACTTTTAAAAAAATATATATATTTTTATTAGAGGCCATACATATTACAAATAATATAATAATTTTTTTCAGATATACTTATTACATCTTTCCAAAATTATATAAATATTACCAAGCCATGTATATAGGCCTCACTTTTTTTAATAGTATGAAAAAGTGAAAAAGAAAAAAGTATAAAGAAAGAATAGTGAGTAATTTAAAGAATATGATTATACTTGATTAGAAGGGGAAAAAAATAAATAAAAAAATAAAAAAATAATTTAAAAAAAAACCTATAACTAATAAACAATTATTATACTTAAGGGAAAAAACAGTATGCATCTTATCAATGAATGGAACAATTTCTAATTATAATATATGGAGACATGTATATAAATCTCAGATTAAACATTTTTATTTGATCTTACCACCGGGTACTTATTGAATTTCAATGCCGAGCCCAGCTACCCCTTCATATAATGTGAATGGAGACCATATTTGTTCAAAAAGCTCATGTTTATCCATTAGGATAAACCTAATTCTCTCCAATTGCAACGTCTCCAACATTTCCACTGTCCACATTTTAATTGTAGGGGATAATGGTCCCTTCCAAAATTTTAATATTAATTTTTTTCCAATTATTAAACAATAATCCAGAAATTTTCTTTGATTTGCTGTTAAAGTTTGGTTTGAATCTGAAACACCAAATATAATTAATTTTGGGTCAGGAATTAATGTAGTCTTTAAAACTATGGAAATAATTTTGAAAATCTCAATCCAATAACTATTTAGTTTTGTACATATTACAAAACTATGAGTTAAATCAGCTTCTATGTGCTGACATTTATCACACAGTGGTGATATATTAGGAAAAATTATATTTAATTTCTTTTTTGAGTAGTGTAATCTATGTAATACTTTGAATTGTATCAAAGTATGTCTGGCATTTAACGAACAGCGATGAATTCATTGTAAGCTTTCTTCCCATAAATCTTCTGATATCGGTAAACCAGTTTCATTTTCCCATGTTTGTCGAAATAATTCAGTTTTTGGTATTTCCCTGTCCAGAATAATATTATATATATATGCTATTAATTTTTCTGTTGTTGGATGCTTATTAAGTACTTCATCCAGTAAACCTGGATCTCTATTTCTGTAATCTTGCGTATTTAATTTGACATAATCTCTAATTTGTAAATATCTAAATAAATTATTTGCTTGCAATCCATAAATCTCTTTCAACTCCTGAAATGAGAGAAATTTCCCATTCCTATAAAGATGTTCTATCCTTGTTATTCCTAAATTTTTCCAATGTCTAAACCCCACATCCAATGTCGAGGGCTTAAACAGAGGATTATTCATAATTGGTAAACAAAGCGGCATAGTTTCTAAATGTAAAGTCTTAATGATTTGTTTCCAAATACATATATTATTTAAAATTATAGGATTTTCCTTACATGTTTTTTTTGTACCACCCCAGGGGCAAGGAATATTGTACTTATATCAAATGGGAAACAATCTTCCTTTTCTATTCTTAACCAAACCGGGTCCTGTTCCATCTGTACCAACCAATAATTAAAGTTCTTAATCTGAACCGCCCAATAATAATATAAAAAATTAGGTAGAGCTAGGCAAATATACTCTTAGAAGTAGAGAGATGTTTGTTATTGCTAAAAGGATCAAAAGAACATAAGAAGGTAGGAACTGGGTATGGAAGAAAATGATCAGCCATGAATGGTACAGCAGGACCAGTCGTTGTTGACAATCTAACAAGCCGACTTTGCTCTTAATTTCTATTTCTATGCCTCTAAAACTCATTGTATAGAGGTTGGCTGCATTTGAGCCAATCCTGAACTACAACAACCTTAGGCAAGCTCTGATGACATTCTCAAAAGATGATCATCACTTTTCTCCCCCCCCACCGGTAATGATGGCGGTCCGAGATAACAAGCCTACCTTTGTGCAGACGACCAGCACCGGGATTCCCAGGTTGTGCGTTAGTACGTTCTCACCCAGCGGCAAAACTACCTCCTCTTCTTCCTGACCCGGCACGGGAGCTCTCCTCTGTGGAGATCCATGAGTTCCCTCCTCGGGCTCCACGTACTCCTGGAATTCTTTCACCACTGGAGGCAGGGAACAAAGATCAGAAATCCAGGACAGGGAAACAATAACCAGACCCATGTTCACATTTGAAATCATAAGCTGGCCTTCCATCCGGAGATAGTGTTAGCATGGATTAAAAACTGGCAAATACAGAAAAACATGGGATAAATCACCCCTACACAATTAGATCAACAAGTTCTAATTCAGTCCTTTGCAAAAGGCATCAACTAAGCCACAAATTACCACTTTAAGCAAAAGCGTGCACTACAAATTTGTTGTTTTCTAGAGAGAAAATATTCCTATAATCTTGCCTCTTATTCAAGGTTGCATTTCTTTAAAATCAGGTTTAAATACCTAAACAAAACATACAGCATTCACAGCTGCCATTTAGGCAAGAATAAAAACCATCAGATGCCCTTCAATTCTAACAAATGAATTGTTGGTTTACAGTTTTGCAAGGATTCATCTCTCCCCCTCTCCCGCACAAGAAATCAAGCTAAAACAGTGGCCATTAAATAACTTTAGCAAATATGATAAATAAGAATGCCTTGACATTACACAAGCTTGTGCAAGAAGGAACTGTTGATGTTGGTCAGGCAGCATCTCTGAAGAAATGGAATAGGTGATGTTTCAGGTTGGAAGAAAGGTCCCAGCCCAAAACGTCACATTCTTTTTCTCCAGAGATGCTCAAGTCAAGTTAAGTCAACTTTATTTGTGATAGACACATACAAGATGTGCAGTGAAATGAAAGTGGCAATGCCTGCGGATTGTGCAAAAACAACAGAACAGAACCAGTATTTACATTTATGAAAAAAAAAATTTAAAAGACACAACAGTTAATTAGTCCCCTGGTGAGAAACAAGTTTACAGTCCTGATGGCCTGTGGGAAGAAACTCCGTCTCATCCACTCTGTTTTCACAGTGTGACAGCGGAGGCGCTTGCCTGGCCGTAGCAGCTGGAACAGTCCGCTGCTGGGGTGGTAGGGGTTCCTCATTATGTTGCTAGCTCTGCACCTCCTGATGTATAGGTCCAGTAGGGGGCGAGTGTATTTCCCATAGTGCATTCGGCTGAACGCACTACTCTCGGCAGAGCCTTCCTGTCCTGGGCAGAGCTGTTCCCAAACCAGATTGAGGTGTTTCCGGACAAGATGCTTTCTACTGCCCCAGAGTAGAAGCACTGAAGGATCCTCAGAGAGACTCTGAATTTCCTCAGCTGCCTGAGGTGGAAAAGGCGTTGCCTTGCCTTACTCACCAGTGCGGCAGTGTGTGTTGTCCATGTCAGATCCCCTGTGATGTGGACTCCCAGATATTTAAAGCTGCTCACCCTATCCCATTTATCTCCAGTGGCGTGTGCGACCTCGGATGCTGAGCCCTTCTAAAGTCCACAATTAGCTCCTTAGTTTTTGTGACATTCAAGAGGAGACTGTTGTCCTTACACTAGAGTGCCAGGTCAGCCATCTCACCTGCTCATCGTTATCGGAAATCAGGCCCACCACCACAGTGTCATCAGCAAACTTGATGGAGTTGGAGCTGAACCTGGCCACACAGTCATGTGTGTACAGGGAGTACAGTAGGAGGCTAAGGACACAACCCTGGGGGGATCTTGTGTTCAGGGTGAGGGGGTTGGAGGTATGTCTCCCCATATTGACCACCTGGGGCCTGGCAGTGAGAAAGTCTAGGACCCAGGCACACAGGAGAGTGTTCAGCCCCAGTTCCAGCTGGTGGGGACTATGGTATTGAAAGCTGAACTGAAATCAATGAACAGCATCCTCACACAGCCCCCCCTTCTGGCTGTCAAGGTGAGAGAGAGTGGTGTGCAGAACCTGGGAGACCGCATCATCCATGGATCTGTTCGGACGGTTGCTGCCCGACCCGCTGAGTTACTCCAGAATTTTGTGTCCGTCTTCATTACACAAGCCAGGTGAAAAGATGGATGACCTGTGTGGGGAGTCTGTTGATGTGGGCAAAGCCCCAACTCAACATTTCATCTGTATTCATCAAGGTGAACAACGCAGAAGATTGCAAGTTCAGGAAGGGATACGTGGATAACTAAGCAGATCAGTATAAAAAAGGTGTTTGGCAGCATGGAACACAAGTGATAAACCCCCAGGGCTGGAAGAATTTATCACCAGGCAGCTCTGGCTAGCCAGGGAGGGAGTAGCTGCAGCTTCAAGGAACACTTAAGATTTTTGTTCGCCACTGGTGAGGTCCCAGAGGACTTGAAGTTACAAATGCTGCTCCTTTATTCATGAAGTGGAATTATTCAATGATACTTTATTGTCACATATACCCACCCACGTACAGTGAAATGTTTTGTTTGTATGCAACCCAGTAAAATTATACAGCAGACCTCACCTAGGCAGTCCTATCTACTACCTGCCGCCACACATGGCAGTAGCACCCAACCCCCCTCCCCAATCGGACCCCCTTTTGTTCTCGGAGCAATCCCGCCCCCCCCCCCCCCCCCCCCAGTGAGAAGCTGAGTGACAAGTCAGGTAACTACAGGGTGGGAGCCATACAATGATGAGGAAATTACTGAAGAAAATTCTAGGGACAAGACAAAGATCAACCAGTTGGTATTTTCCTGGTATGCGTACCCGTGCATTTCAAGTCTCATTTAAAACAAACCACTGCTCATCGTGGTAATGCCTCAATCACACCATAGTGACGTTTGGAACTAACATGCCAATGCCTCTCAGACAAGCCAAGTCTGAAGAAGGGTCTCGACCCGAAACGTTACCCATTTCCTTCGCTCCATAGATGCTGCCTCACCCGCTGAGTTTCTCCAGCATAAAGGGCCATAAGGAAGGGAATCAATGACAACAGCTGTGCAGGGGTGGGGGTGGGGAATTCCAGTCACATACCAAACCTAGTTCGCTTTTGCCTGCAATTTCCCTCTTCTTCATAATCTATTGTATCTGCCAAGTTGATGTCATTTCTTTTAGGCTATGACTCACTTCCGAGCAAACCTAACGGCAATGACACAGCGGCTAGTGTCTGCAAGCAGCTTGCACCAGCAATTATGCAAGTCACATTTTTACACTTGGGAAGAAACATCTTAGCTATTTTACCTTAACAATAAACAATCAATGCTGCAATTTTTTTAGGGGTCCATTTAGCACTTTATGAGTGAGATACAATTTTGAGGCATACTCCATTTAAGTTTCTAATCAGCTGTGTTTAAAATATTGTCACCTGCTCTCTACCAAAATCCAACAAGCTCTGAATGATGGTGGAATTTTCTGCATTTACTTGCGAGTTTTACTTTACACTGTTTTTCAGAGGAACATGACGAGGGGAATAGGAAACATTCATGCTTTCATTTGAACATTAATTCCAACCATTTCCTGTAACATTACCCAAAAGGGACAGTAGTAATTACCGCAGCCATTACAGCCACAGCTGTCCCAACTGTCGAAAGCATCTATAAGGAGAAGCTACAATTGGGATTCTTCAATCAGTGAATTTATGAAATTGACCATTAAAAACTGGAATCTGTTCCGTTATTGGAAAAGGATTGTGTTTGAAAAATTCAGTCTGTGATAAACTAAACTTTGCAATGACACAAAAATAGCATGCGATTTGGTCCAATATCAATACAAACATGGCTGACCTACTGTGTAGGAAAGAACTGCAGATGCTGGTTGAAATTGAAGGTAGACACAAAATGCTGGAGTAACTCAGACTGAAGAAGGGTCTCGACCCGAAACGTCGCCCATTCCTTCTCTCCAGAGATGTTGCCTGACCCGCTGAGTTACTCCAGCATTTTGTGTCTACCTGGCTGACCTACTAGTCTCCTCCGTACACCATGACTATCCTGCCCTCTCAGTTGCGTGGCATTACGTTACATTCTCACAGCAACCAGTCCATCCTCAGCTTTCTCACTGCCAGAGCGAGGCCAAAATGCAAACTGGCACTCATGCCTGGAAAGACTACAGCCCGACAGCATGAACACTGAATACACCAATTTCAGGCAACCTGCTCCTCCTGTGCCTTTCACTCTCATGAGTGAAAGCATTTCCCCTTATCTCAATCCAAGTGTTTTTCTTCAGTCTGAAGAAGCGTCAGACTCAAAACGTCAACAATCCATGTCCTGCAGCATTACTCCATGCGCTGCGTGTTTATGGTTAAGTAGGTAAATTAATCCATATCCAAAAGGCCTCAAATTCAACCAAAATTTGGGTGCAACTGCGCCAGCATCAACCAGGGCAATGATGTGCAAAGTAAAAAAAATACTGAGCTTAATCGTAGGACACAAAACAAATGTTTCACATTCCTGATTACCATCCAACATCCCAAATGGTTCAGAAGGCGAAGTCCAAAGGGCCTCAAAGTTTAAAAGGGCTTCAAGTGATTTTAATTAACACTGTTTATATTAATTGTCTATATATTTTTTTTTTAAATGATTTCACGTGTCGTTTAAAAGCTTGATTATTAGAAACATTATTAAAAAAAGTGGCTGCTGGTAAAGCAGAGAGCAGGTCTTCACTGTCAGGTTTCCAAGTGTTTCATTGGCATGACTTGCTGTTCTGCCCACTTGATCCAATTTGATGCTTCAAAATCAACTGGCCAAATAGTGTCAGAACAACAACCTTGCTCTCAATGTCAGTAAAACCAAGGAACTGATTGTTGACTTTGGAAGAGAAAGGTAGAAGATCCACAAACCTGTCTTCATAGTTGGGACAGTGGTGGAGTGTGTGAAAAACCTCAATTTTTTGGTATGCACATTTCTGAAGATTTGTGCTGCACCTAACACATTGATGCAATCACAAAGAAAGCTCATCAATGCCTCTACTTCCTTAGAAGATTGAGGAGATTCAGTATGATAACGAATACTCTCTTGAACTTCTACAGGTGTACAGTATGGAGCATATTGACCGGTTGCATCACAGCCTGGTTCGGCAACCTAGTAACGAAGAAGATTGCAAAAAGTGATGAACACTGCCCTGTCTGTCATGGGTACTGACATCCCGACCATAGAGGGGATCTACAGGAGCCACTGCCTCAAAAAGGCAGCCGGCATCATCACAGACCCACACCAGCCTGGCCATTCTCTCATTTTACTCCTGCAATCGGGAGAAAGGTAGAGGAGTCTGAAAACGGTAACGTTCAGGAGCGGCCTCTTCTCTACAATGGGACTACTGGGCGGCATGGTGGTGCAGCCATAGAGTTGCTGCCTTACAGCGTTTGCAGCACCGGGGACCCAGGTTCGATCCCGACTACGGGTTCTGCCTGTACAGAGTTTGTGCTTTCTCCCCGTGACTGCGTGGATTTTCTCCAAGATCTTCGGTTTCCCCCCACACTCCAAAGACGTACACGTATATAGGTTAATTGGCTTGGTGTATGTGTAAATTGTCCCCAATGAGTGTAGGATAGTGTTAATGTGCGGGGATCGCTGTCTTGTTGGGCTGAAGGGCCTGTTCCCACGCTGTATCTCTAAACTAAACTAGTCCATCAAGCTATTAAATACTACAACCTCCAAATAAGTTCCGAATGAACTAGACTTGGGGGGGCATTGTGTGTCCTTTTTTAGTTTAGTTTAGTTTGTTATTGTCACGTGTACTGAGGTACAGTGAAGTTTTTTTGTTGTTGCGTGCTAGCCAGTCAGCGGAAATGACTACACAAGACTACAATCTAACCATCCACAGTGTAGAGATACAGGTTAAAGGTAATAACTTTTAGTACAAGATAAAGCCAGACTAAAGATAGTCCAAGAGTCTCCAATGAGTTAGATGGTAGGTCAGGACCACTCTCTAGTTAGCGATAGGATGGTTCACCTTTGTACTATTATGGAATAAATTGCTCCATTTCGGGACATACGACAATATAACACTCTTGAGCTCTGCCAAGGTCAACTGAGTCACGTCACTCAGTCCCTTGATTGCCTGAACTAACGGGATTGGGACTTCCACATCCAGAGAAGGTGAGCTCAGGCCAACAAGGAAGACATCAAACGAGTGGGTTGGTACCTTTATCAGCCTGGGCAGCTGAATTATGAGACCAGTAGGTAATGGGAATAGAAGAATTACACAAAACCAGAGGGGCAGGAATAGACAAATATTGTTCATTTGTTTGGATGAACACACACAACCCAAGACACTATTCAAAGGAAAGCATTGAGTTAAATGTATCGACACATTGTACAGGGGCCCATATGGGACCAGAGGTTAACAATACCAGCAACTCCACCAGGATTAGTCTGAAGAAAGGTCTCGACCCAAAACATTATGCTGATGTTACTTTTAAACAAAATGTGAAAGGGACCTGCTAATCCCTACTCTTTGTTTCCTGTCTGCCAACCAATTTTCTATCCATGTCAGTACCCTACCCACATGGTATTGGGGGTAGGGTGCTGACATGAATAGAAAATTGGTTGGCAGATAGGAAACAAAGAGTAGGGATTAAACGGTCCCTTTCCGAATGGCAGGCAGTGACTAGTGGGGTACCGCAAGGCTCGGTGCTGGAACCACAGCTATTTACAATATACATTAATGATCTAGATGAAGGGATTAAAAATAACATTTGCAAATGTGCAGATGACAAAGCTGGGTGGCAGTGTGAACTGTGAAGAGGATGCTATGAGGAAGCTGGGTGACATGGACAGGTTGGGTGAGTGGGCAGATATATGACAGATGCAGTTTAATGTGTATAAATGTGAGGTTATCCACTATGGTGGCAAAAACAGGAAGGCAGATTATTATCTAAATGGTGTCAAGTTGGGAAAAGGCGAAGTACAATGAGATCCGGGGGTCCTGTTCATCAACCACTGAAAGTAAGCATGTAGTTAAAGCAGGCAGTGAAGAAAGCGAATGGCATGTTGGCCTACAAAACAAGAGGGGTTAAGGATAGGAGCAAAGAGGTCCTTCTGCAATTGTACAGGGCCCTAGTAAGACCACACCTGGAGTATTGTGTGCAGTTTTGGCTCCAAATTTGAGGAAGGACATTCTTGCTATTGAGGGAGTGCAGCGTATGTTCACCAGGTTAATTCCCGGGATGGCGGGTCTGTCATATGATGATAGAATGGAGTGGCTGGGCTTTTATACTCTGGAGTTTAGAAGGATGAAAGGGAATCTTATTAAAACATGTAAGATTATTAAGGGTTTGAACACACTGGAGGCTGGAAACATGTTCCCGATGTTGGGGGAGTCCAGAACCAGAGGCCACAGTTTAAGAAGAAGGGGTAATCATTGAGAACAGAGATGAGGAAAAACATTTTCACACAGAGAGTTGAGAGTCTATGGAATTCTCTGCCTCAGAAGGCGGTGGAGGCCAGTTTTGTGGATGCTTTCAAGAGAGTTAGATAGAGCTCTTAAAGCTGGCGGAGTCAGGGGACAGGGGGGAAGGCAGGAACGGGGTACTGATTGTGGATGATCAGCCATGATCACATTGAATGGCAGTGCTGGCTCGAAGGGGCGAATGGCCTACTCCTGCACCTATTGTCATCCATTTCTTCTCTCCAGAGAGGCTGCCTGTCCCGCTGTTACTCCAGCATTTTGTGTCTAACTCTATCAGGAGTCAGTGGTTACAGGAAGCAGGAGAACGTGGAGGGAGAAAATACTACACGTGCTACTTTATGCCACTAACCCACACTAACATGCTGAACTATTTAAATAGCTCGCTTTTATCAAGAAAAATGTGTCTTTGGTTCTGGTTTCAGTGCAGATTACCATTTTATTATCTGCAGCTGTAACACTATATTGTGCAGATTTGTTTTCTCTTTTGCACTAACTAACGTACGTGGAGCATGATGTGCTTGGGCTGAATGCAAGGCAACGTTTTTCACTGTATCTTACTACATGTGACAAACAATCACTACCGGAGGATTAGATGCTCAGCAGCTAAGTCTGCATATGATGTCACCTCCTTGGCACCCAGTGTACTGCAGTCAATACAAGCTTTGTGTACAAAGCATGAGCTCATCTTTCCCAGTGAGTGAATCTAAGTGTGTACCTATCACTCCCTGACAAACAATTACCCTGGGGAATTGGTAACCCCTTCTGACCCTGCATGCAAGGATGTTCACACGTCTGGGGAAAATGCAGAGTCTTGTGTATATTACCATTCTGAGTTAATGCCAAAAAAATTTTTAAATCTTGCCAACGTAACAGTGAGAACAAGACAAATGCACAGTCTCACTCCAGAGCTGGCCAACGGAAGGTTCTTATGGAACAGGGATCATGGTACAATTCACAATCACTTCCAGATACTATTTCCCAGGCCATAGGAAATAGCAGATCAGCTCTGGAGAAACAGCAACTGGAATCAACTATCAGCAACACTGTAATTCAGTTACTGCACTAATCCACAGCTCTAAAGTAATGAGCCAGGGGGAGAGGTCAAGCTTCACTGTGGGGCAGACAGGAACGTTATATTAAAAAAGGCCGTGCTGGAGTAATGCAACAGGTCAGCCAGCATCTCTAGAAAATATGGATAGGTAATTGTGGTGAAGGGCGGAGGAGAAGATAGCTGGACGAGAAGAGGGGAAAGTCTGGCAAGTGATAGCTGGTTACAGGTGAGGGTGGGGGCTTGAAAGACAGATGGCTGAACAATGGTTGAACAACAGTAATGTAGGAGACCAGCAGGCATCACAGAGGGGGAGTAGTGAGAGAGGGTTGTTATATAGTTATTTACAACTTACAACACAGACCTAATGCACTAGCTCCACACCAGCCACCAGCAGAGCAAGCCTAGAAATCCTGTTCTCCTTGGTTCATTGTAGCCTACAACTACAGAAAGCATAGCTTTTGGCATAAATAAACATGAACTGAGGAGGGAGTGGAGGGGGGAGGGTGGGTGTAAGACAAATTTCATACAAAGCACCCGAGGTGAAGATGGAACCTAGGTCTATGGAGCTATGAGACAGAACCACCAACTGCGGTGCTACTCCTATTTATTTCTAGAAATCTAGAATAAAAAGGTATTGTGAATCATGACCTGACTGTTGTTGACTGTTGTACAAGTTTACCCACTTCCTTAATGTCATTTAAAGAAAAGTTGTCTACATTTGTGACTCCAACACACAGCTACAGGGCTGACTGTTAAATAGCCTTTAAATTTATCTAAATAAATGCTGTCTGTCAATAACATCGAAAACCATGAAACCCCAACCAAAAAATGCTTGGGGATCACTGCATGTGGATCATGAATACAGTGCAATAGTGATGGATTTAAGAACATCTGAATGAACTCGGTGAGAAAACTTTTGATGGTTACAGAACAAGCTAGTACTACTTTCCAGAGATAGCATTGTGGGTTCAGACTGATGCTGAGTATAATCCTGTACGAGTTTATTCACTTTTTTTTTTTTAAACACTCAAAGTACAAAATAGCCGAAGCAGCAACACAGGACAATTTGTCTGGCCTTTTACCCAAGAAACAAGAGAATGCAGAAGCGAAACAAATCCAAGGAGAAAGCAAAGTGTGGGTAGGGCAGTTAAGGAGAAAGGAACAGCAATAGCAAATAAAAATGTAGAAACAAGGAACAGCAGATGCTTTTTATAAAAGACAAGATTCTGGAGTAACTCAGCAGGTCAAGCAGCATTGCTGAAGAACATGGATAGGTGATGCTTCACGTAGGGAAACTGCCAGCATGCTAGCATGGAGTATGTTAAAACATTACATTAGATGGAGCATTAAACAGAAGAGGAAGCTAAATGAACATATTCGGCAGGCTGCAGGCTGCTAAGACTCCCAAAACACACCCCGAGTTATGCCCAGGAGCTCTCATCCTCCAAATGTTGTCTTGAGCTCATTAGTGAAGTAAACAAGAAGCTGCTCTAACAAAGCTGCTGCCAGCACTCCCTGGAGCCAACATTGTTGGAGGGGAGGTTCAAGCAAAACAACTATTTCCCTTCACTGCCAGAAAGTAGCATTTTGGCTTCACTCAGCCAGTGAGAAAAATCTGCAATAGAGGCGGCTTCACTTGGGAGTTTGCTATTTTGGCTGCTGCAGCTGCAATGCCACATATACAAATCAAAACGCTCTGCACATCAATATCAGAGCAAAGCAACATTGCAGGGTGGCAAAGACTAAAGATGTGTTCAAGGTAGCTAGAGATTAGGGCAAGTAGATAAAATATATTTGATGAAAGCCCCAGAAGAAAACCTTAACATTAGTTAAGCTCTTAATGGTTGATGTCAGAATGTATTTCAGAAACAAAACAGGGGAACGTGGCCATGAATACTCGTGTTTGAGTTAGAGAGGTGTGGATGTGATTTGATTGGTTTAAATGAAAGAATTCAATGATTCAGAGAGAAACTATTCCCTCTGGTGAGTAAGCCCAGACAAAGGGGGCAGAATCAATCAACTCATTCGGAGCCAAATTAAGACACTTTCTCCACAAGGGAAATAGAAATTTGGAACACGATTACTCTTCACTCCACCCAACATAAATAGATGGCGAATGCTGGAGGTTCAGAAAAATAAACAATTTATTATGAAAGGCAAATGTAGAAAATGAGGAGATGTCACTGAAAGTAGCAGAGGGACAGATTAGGCTCAAAAATTGAACGGTGGCTTAAATGGAAATTAATTCCTATTCCACCGATGGAATTTTGTCCCACATCAATTTAATACAGTGCTTTCACGAGAACTAATCCTGAATGGTGTTATTTTCAGGTCCTTAAATTCAGGACCAAGTGTAGACTCTTGAACATCTTTGCTCATTCCTCCGCAGCCTATGTGATCTCTCAGTTGCCAAACACGAACATCCCTTCCTATTCCCATACTGACCTCTCTGTCCCTAGGCCTCCTCTATTGTTAGAGTGAGGCCAAACGTAAATGGGAGGAACAGCACCTCATATCATGATTGGGCAGCTTACAACCCAGCGGTATGAATATTGATTTCTCTAACTAAGTAACCCTTACATCCACTCTCTCTCTCCATCCCTCCCACACCCTAACCGTTGTGCTAGTTTAACTATCCTGTTGAGTTTTTATAACTCGTTATCACCTAACACACAGCCAACAATGGGCCATTGTGGGACACGCATTTTCTTGATTATCGTTGCTTTTTGCATATATTTTCTATTCATTTGTCCCAAGTACTGTCTATAGCTCACATTCCCCTTTCCCCCGACTCAGTCTGAAGAAGGGTCTCAACCCGAAACATCACCTACAGTGCCCTCCATAATGTTTGGGACAAAGACCCATCATTTATTTATTTGTTTAAGAAGGAGCTACAGATGCTGCAAAATCAAAGGTAGACAAAAATGCTGGAGAAACTCAGCGGGTGAGGCAGCATCTATGGAGCAAAGGAAATAGGCAACGTTTCGGGCCGAAACCCTTCTTCAGACTTTATTTATTTGCCTCTGTATTCCAATTTGAGATTTGTACTAGACCAAATCACATGTGGTTAAAGTGCACATTGTCAGATTTCATTAATGGGTATCTCTATACATTTTGGTTTCACCATATAGAAATTACAGCTGTGTTTATACATACTGCAGCCCCCCCCCCCCCCCCGCCCCATTTCAGGGCACCATAATGTTTGGGACACATGGCTTCACGGGTGTTTGTAATTGCTTTGGGGTGTTTAAATGCCTCCTTAATGCAGGTATAAGAGAACTCTCAGCACCTAGTCTTTCCTCCAGTCTTTCCATCACCTTTGGAAACATTTATTGCCGTATCAACATAAACCAGAGTTGTGCCAAAGCCGCCAATACGAGACTGAGAAACAAGAATAAAACTGTTAGACATCAGCCAAACCTTAGGCTTACCAAAATCAGCTGTTTGGAACATCATTAAGAAGAAAGAAAGGTGAGCTTACTAATCTTAAAGGCACTGGCAGGGCAAGGAAGACCACCACAGCTGGTGACAGAAGAATTCTCTCCATAATAAAGAAAAATCCCCAAACACTTGTCTGACAGATCAGAAACACTCTTTAAGAGTCAGGTGTGGATTTGTCAATGACCACTGTCCGCAGAAGACTTCATGATCAGAAATACAGAGGCAACACTGCAAGATGCAAACCACTGGTTATATGCAAAAATAGGATGGCCAGGTTATAGTTTGCCAAGAAGAGCAACCACAGTTCTGGAAAAAGGTCTTGTGGACAGATGAGACGAAGATTAACTTATATCAGAGTGGTGGCAAGAGCAAAGTATGGAGGAGAGAAAGAACTGCCGAAGATCCAAAGCATACCACCTCATCTGTGAAACACGGTGGTGGGAGTGTTATGGCCTGGGATGTATGGCTGCTGAAGGTACTGGCTCACTTATCTTCATTGATGATACAGCTGCTGATGGTAGTAGCATAATGAATTCTGAAGTGTACAGACACATTGTATCTGCGCAAGACAAATGATCCCAAACATACTACCAAAGCTACAAAGTAGTTTTTCAAAGCTAAAAAAATTGTCAATTCTTGAGTGGCCAAGTCAATCACCCGATCTGAACCTAATTTAGCATGCCTTTTATAAGCTGAAGAGAAAACTGAAGGGGACTAGCCCCCAAAACAAGCATAAGCTAAAGATGTCTTCAATACAGGCCTGGCAGAGCATCACCAGAGAAGACATCCAGCAACTGGTGATGTCCATGAATCGCAGACTTCAAGCAGGCATTGCATGCAAAGGATATGCAACAAAATACTAAACATGACCACTTTCATTTACATGACATTGCTGTGTCCCAAATATTTTGGTGCCCTGAAATTGGGGGGGGGGACGGACTATGTGTAAACACGGCTGTAATTTCAACATGGTGAAACCAAAATGTATAAAAATGGCCCTTATTAAAATCTGACAATGTGCACTTTAGCCACATGTGATGTTTTTTCTATTACAAATCTCAAATTGTGGAGTATAGAGGCAAATAAATAAATGATGGGTCTTTGTCCCAAACATTATGGAGGGCACTGTATTCCTTTTCTCCAGAGAATTTACAATTTACAATTAAATTTACAATTTTGCCATTATGCAACTTAACAACATGGATCAAACGATGCCCGTTCTTCACAGATCTAACCGCAGCTAACACATTTTTCATGGATGCCCACAGACCTCATCCAAGCACCTTTGCAAGAAAGAAGGGGTACACCATCTTGTAGTAGTTCAAACATACAGACTGAAAAGACTGGCGTATGTCAGTGGGCAGCACCTCTGGGAAACATTGATAGGTGATGGTTCGGGTCGGGACCCTTCTTCAGACTTGAGTTAGTCTGAGCTACTGTAGCATTTTGCGCCCTTCTTTCGAAAACCAACATCTGTAGTTCCATACTGTCTACCCTGGTTACTACGGACCTCTTCGTAACGGATTTTGGTTGTAGCGAACAAAGTGGCCCCACAATCATCAGACACCACAGTCTCTTTATGACCATATTGCTCGTCACACTGCAGGAGGCCCTTGACATTGACAAGCAATTGCTTCGATCAACACTTGTGCAATGATACTCTATTAAACAATGTAACAAACAGCCTTTGGTATTTTTAGTGTGCAGTGACAAAAATACATTTTAAACTGTTAAATAGAACTTTATGTGAAAACAACATTGTTTCACAGAGTGACCACTAGGTGGTTGGAGCGAGTCCCTTACTCGGTTATAGTGGACATTCGGCAATAATGGACACCATTCCCACACCCCACATGGTTCTTTATAATGGGGGTTTTCCGAATTTTCAAATTTCCATTTGGAAGAACAAAGACATCAGTGCCTGGAAATTATTCAGATCAGACCACTCATGGCGCCCCAGATAAACAATGAAGATCTTTTGTTGTTGAGCTCTGGAGATGACCTAGTGCCCAATTCAACGGGATCCATGCCACCCACTGAGGATTGGAGGTCAGACGTGCCCATTTTATGCAGAATATCAGATGGTTTACATTAGTTTGAGACAGAGTATCCCAAATGATTTAAGAGATACACAATCAATGAGTAAAGCACCAATGAGCCATGGCTGGATGCAGAAACAAATCTCACTTTACAGCCAGAAAACATCTTATCAGCTTACCTTTACGTTGCCACAGTTCACTATTTCCACAGAATACGGACTGCGCAATATTATCTAACACAGGCACACTGCCCCGAGATCAGTAACACTGCTTCACAAATAACTCCTTTTATGATTGTTTTGATGCATTAAAATGAGTGAAACAATCAATTGTGCTGCTGCACCCGCTGAGTTTCTCCAGCATTTTTGTGTACCTAGTACTAACGATTATATCACCCCCAAACAGTCAAATCTCCCAGATCTCTGAGCAGTATCTACTCCCTTCTTCATCGGAATATACTAGGCCATAAATAGTTTCCCCATTTATGGCATAACATATGGAAGGATGGGACAAGATGAAACTAATAGGGAGGGTGGTAGTTCAGAGAACATCACTCAAAATTAGTTACTAGATGCTATTAAGAGTATTGAAAGCCACATAGCTGCCCAAATTCATGTGAATAATTGGGAAATTGGTAGCAATTAATTGCATCCAATGGATACTTTGAGTATATGATCTCAATAGTTTCACTTAACTTTAACCTATGTGGGTGCTACGGAAGAAAAGGGAGAGGATGAAAAGCAGAGTTGGCAAGTTTTTCTAATGTTGTGAATATCCGATTCCCTTGGTTACTAAATGGCAGCAGATGTTTCAGTAAATGTGCAATATGTTTACCCATACTGTGCCCCACAATTTGTTCTGAAACTAACATATGTGGGGAAAGTTGCCTTATGGGACCATACCTGGGGCTAGGCTGTAATTCTGTTCAACAATACCTGCCCAGGAAAATCTTATTCTTTTAAAAGAGAATGACCATTTCACAATTTCAAGGAACGAGGCTGAACATTCCACCTCTTTAGCAACAGGAAGAATACAGTAAAAATCTGTTTATTGGCCATTCCCTGATCTCCATTCCCTTTGTCCTGTTTACACACCGTACGTTTCGTTATCTATACACTTCCTTATCTATGCACCACCCACTCTCCTGACAGTCTGAAGGGTCTCGTCCCGAAACGTCACGCAATCCTTCTCTCCTGAGATGCTGCCTGTTCCGCTGAGTTACTCCAGCATTGTGTCTAGTATCAGTGAACATCTGACCTATCCTGTGATGCAGCAACCAGAATTGCAACAATACTCAATTTGTTGCTTAAACAAAGTTGTACTTTATAATCAAAAAAATCCAACAATCCTATCCAACAAACCCAGATTTACAAAAGAATCAAACGGTAGCTAAATCACCAATATCAGAGTCTGAAGACCATTGTAAGCAGTAGATGCGCAGTGCATCATACTACATTAAAAAATGACATAAAGTGCTGAAGTAACTCACTGGGTCAGGCAGCATCACCAACAGCACCTCACATTTTGCATGGGCAGCTTACAATCTAGCATTACGAATATTGATTTCTCTAATTGCACGGTGGAGCAGCGGTAGAGTTGCTGCCTTACAGCACTTGAGACCCGATTTCAATCCCGACTTCGGGTGCTGTCTGTGCAGAGTTTATACGTTCGCCCAGTGACCGGTTGGGTTTTCCCCCCACACTCGAAAGACGTACAGGTTTGCACGTTAATTGGCTTGTTATAAGTGTAACATTGTCCTTAGTGTGTGTAGGATAGTGTGATAGTGTTAATGTGAGGACCCGTTTTCCCTCTCCCTCTCCCTCTCTCTAACATTGTACTAATTCACTGTCGTCCTATTGAGTTTCACTACCTGTTTAACTCATTAATACCTACCCCACAACCAACAATGGACCATTGTAGGCTCCACCTTTACTTGATCATTGTTGCTTCATGCATATCTTTCATTCATTTGTTCTATTTACCTTCTCTATCTCTTGTTTCCCTTTCCACTGACTCTCAACCTGAAGGGTCTCAACCCAAAACGTCACCTATTCCTTTTCTCCAGAGATGCTACCTGACCCGCTGAGCTATTCTAGCTTTTTGTGACTCTCACTGGAGAATTTGGATTGCTGACTTTTTGGATCAGGGCCCTTCTTCAGCCCCAAAACTATGCCTGTCCATGTTCTCAGAAGATGCTGCTTGGCCCAGCGCTGTGACTATTTTTGTAAACCAGCATCTGCAGTTCCTTGCATCTACATTTCGGTAGAACTATTCTAACATCAGCACCATTTGCACTATACCTGCTGACCAAACTCATGACACCTTATAAGAACAGCTTGGCACTATTGTTCTATCCACGGCATTCTATACATTCCAAAGATGGAGCAGAAACTATGTACAGTAATACACTTTCTACATTTATGACTCCGAGCCCATACTCACATTTCTGTTCCAGTATCCGCATTTCTTCAGGTTGGATTTTCAGCTTGTCGATATGCTCACGCAAAACGCTCGCCCATTTCTGTAACGAATCCATGATAGTCCAAGGTCTGGCCATGTCTGCCACAAAGACAGCCAGAGTGTTCTTTAAGTTATCCCCAGACACTGCAAACTTGAGGAGGCCCTTATGGTACAGCTCGCCATCCAGAATCCATACATTACAGCGCGTGTGATCTGTGGAGAGAGAAATAGCTGGAATTAGTCACGGATTCTTTTGGATTAATCTAGTGAATAGAGCGGATTGTTATTGCAGAAATAGATAGCCAACAGTACAATGCTCTGTCTTTCCTCTTCTATGAGTCTACGACCTACTTCCCAGTGAACACACGGGTTGAAAATGTTAAATTGGTATTCTTTAACAGTTATGGGGCAGATAAATTAACATTAGCAAGATCATGTCAAAGCTACCTGGCCACTCCCAAAAACATAATTAATACAAAAGCAAGCCTGGTCACCAAAAAAAATGTATTAAGTAGAATTTATGCTAGTCATGTTTAATTTGTTAAGGGGTGTACAAGTGTTCTTCAATTTTAGTCAAATGAATGTTTGTCTTGTACTGATGTGGGTCTGATTTACCTTGACTTCTAGTACAAGGATTATGTTTGTTGACTTACATGCATGGCAAATTTCAATAACGATAAAGAACATCCACCAATTTGATGCTTCATATTCTCTGGCAGCAAATTCAGGCTTTTCAGCCCAGAGTACCCCAACATCTTGTTGAGATGTGTACTGCAACAGCGATCAATAGGGAGCTGCTACAAATATCCTTTGGCACATTCTCAGACACACCAAGCAGGTAAATTCTACACAGCACAAACTGTGCCCAAGTCCATTTCTATTACACAGCTGTTGCACTGTGTATTTAGCCTGAACAGAAGAGAATACAATCACTCGCCTGCCAAGCCCAATACTGTAACAACTATTAGATCTCAAAACATTCATATCTATTGAAATTAGCTCCTGTGTTTGTTTAAGAGCTTAATATCTAACTCCTGGAAATTCCAGGGCATCCAACAATGGTGGGAAAAAATATATTTTAAGGGAAAAAAGGCCTATTTCTAATAATTTCCAATAACAAACAGCCAATTGCAAAGAAACAGTGCTTTTAGACCAATGTGTAATATGCCCTGGTTGCTGAAGAGAGAGTACATAAACATATTCACTGTTCAAATTTAATCACAAATTGTGGTTTACACCTCCAATAAGGTTACTGACAGGCAAAGAAGAAGTAAGAGTAAATGGTTGGACATGGGAGTTGTCAAAATCTTACTAATGGAATCCGGAATGTTAGAGAAAAGTTGCTGAGTTGCAGAAAATAAGCTTAATACGCTGCAGAGATCCACAAATTGATTAATTCATCATTGACACAGTAAGCATAAAATACGATTTTCTGTATTAAATCAGCAAGAGAAATGCAAAATAAGGATCCGCCCAGGCTCAAAGTTGTAACCTAACAGATGGAACCCGTGTCATATGGAGTATTGCTCCACACGTCTGAAGAAGTTAACACAAGTTAGAGTAGAAAGCCAGAGGCAATATGATAATTTGCAGCCCAATGTCGAAACAAGCAACTACAGGCGCTGGTTTACAAAGTGCTGGAGTAACTCTGTGGGTCAGGTAGCATCTCTGAAGAACATGAATAGGTGACATTTTGGGTCAGGCTCCTTAATTAGACAAATTGACCTGAAGGAGAGTCTGAATCAATCTGAAGAAGGGCCTCGACCCAAAACATCACCTATCCATATTCTCCTGAGATGCTGCCTGACTGGTTGAGTTACTCCAGCACTTTATCTTTGTACTATTATTGTTTGTTTCTTATATACTAAACTTTTTTTGCTGTTTATTACAGTGCTTACAGAGTACTATGTTTGCATGTCTGGTTTGTTGCTGCAAGACTAAGAATTTCATTGTTCTGCTTCGGGATAAAATGTCAATAAAATGCTATTGACTTTAATTTGCAGCCCAAGCCTGGGCAGAAAGTATCAGCTGACTATTCCACAGAGGGCAAGATACTTGAACCAGGAATCATTTTCTACTGAAGGGGCTGTTAGAGTGCACACGCTCAATATAACCATTCTCACTCACAGTTCTAATCACACATCACTGTTTAAAAAGGGTCCAAGATAGAACAAGTCTCAAGCCCAAGACAACTAGTTTCAAGCTTACAACATGACTGGCTCAAAAATAACCAATTACTCACTTGATTTCTAGTGGAATCAGCCATCTTGGAATTCACCTACTACCCACCTCTTTCCCTGCCTTTCGAATACTTCTCAAAAACTCCCAAGATATTTTTGTGTCATCTGCCTGAATAATATGAAACACCTTGGGATGCTTTTGAACTATGCTGACAGCTTAAGCTGCTGTCTAGACAGCATCTCTAGGCAGCCACTATAAAACAATGTTTCAGCAAGGTGAAGGATTCCAAATATAAAAATATCAAGACTTTAGATTAAAATAGATTTGGTGCTATGCATTGACAGCCACTAGCATCAGGGATTAGGATGCTGGATATGATCTGATTTAGCAGCCCTGGCAGTGCAATGTTTGCCTGGACCCACTAACAGCATAAGTTTTAGGACATTGACTGGATAGATGACATCTCCCAAATATTTGCTGAAATCCTGAAAATCATAACGTACATAGAAGAGCCAAATGAGGACCTCTAGCATCTCGCACGAGTTCCCATATACTGCCAAACAACCGCAAGGGTCTCAGTCCCGTCATGAATACTGCTTCCCTACTTTGGTCATGAACGACAAAGTTAAAGTCCCCTCCATCCAAGGAAGTTTTGACAACATCCCATAATATTTTCCTCTGCACCAGCGCCTCAGCCACACAACTGTCTAGCCTATTCTATTCCTGCTTCTCTGGCACAGAGAATCCAGAAATTACCATTGAGATCTTGCTTTTAAATCCAATTTCTAACTCCCAATATTCACTCTGCAGCGCATTATCCCTCTTCCTACCACATCATTGGCACCGATTCCCCTGGAGAATGTTCTACAGCTGCTACATTCTGGACCCTGGTATCAGGGAGACAACACCACCCTGGAGACCTGTTTGCCTCCACAGAATCCCGTCTGTCCTTCTATCGAATCTTCTAACGCTATAGCAGAGCTGCCAAGTTTTGTCAGAGCATTTCAGTACTCTAGTACCTGAGAATCAGTATTGTGCTGAGGAAATCAGTATTTTTACGCAGTGCCATTTTGCTGAAAATGTTATTTTTTTTATGTGCGGTCATACCCATGTAAGAGTACAAGAATGCATAACTTTGCTACCAATTGACATGTCTTCCACGCACCTTACTTGACAGTGCATTAATTGCCATCTCTTTGCATACTGCTGTTTGAACGTCTGCCTCCTGCTTTTAGCACCAGATGATGATGTTCAAGCCATTTTGGAAGCTTCCCTCTCTCTCCCTCGCTCGCTCCCTCTCTCTCCCTCCTTCTCCTCCCCCTAGCCCTCCCTCCCCTTTCCCTCTCTCTTCCTTCCTTTTTTTCTCCCTCCATCTCTTACTCCCTCCCTCTCTCTTATTCCCTCCCTCTCTCCCTTTATCCCTCCCCATCCTCTCCACCTCTCCCTCTCCACCACTCTCTCTCTCCCACTCTCCACCCTCCCTCTCTCCCCCTTGAGGGCACCCACCATTCTGTGAAATCAGGCCAATCCCAATGTAACTGCAATCCCACTGGTAACCTTTCACCACTAGGCTCATCCAGAATTTTACCACTGCGTGAAAAATAATCAAAGGCTCAACTTCCACTGAGAAAGAGAATTCCAAAGATTCATTGTTATACGAGAATTTTCCTGAACAGTCTGTGACCCATATCGCTGTGGCCATAGCGCTATGTTTAAAGCCCATAGCGCTCCAGCCGGTAGCACTATATTTAGAACCACAGCGCTGGGTTTAAATTCCCATGCGTTAAACTGACAGCACTCTGTTTAAACTTGGAGCCAGCAACTCTGGAGAGAAGGAATGGGTGACGTTCTGAAGAAGGTCGATACCCTTCTTCAGACTGAACTGAACTCCGTATTTAAAATCTGTATTTAACACAAAATCGTACATCATTATTCTTATCGCATTTCCGCACAAAATACAGAAAATTCGTACTACTTGGCAGCTCTGCTATAGTCTTGTCTGATGCCACTCTATGCTGCTGTGCCCCAGACAAATAAACTCTGGACCTTAGACTCTGAAGTCACCCAGCCTGCATCAGGAACCAACAGGCAGTCAACAGAAAGCTTGCACAAGAAACAGGTTTAAATCTATGTCCTTCATCAGTGCTTTACACCAAATACCAAAAGCCTGATAATTGTTTAGGTGTCAAATGTTTCAGACCTCCCATTTGTAAGATATCTGCCCATTACTTGACCCTCATCAAGCATGTACAAAAGGACTGAAGAAGGGTCCCAAATCAAAACATCACATCCGTTTCTTCCAGAAATGCTGCCTGACCCAGAGTTACTTCGGCATTTTGTGCTTTACTCAAAATTCCAGCAGCTGCAGTTCCTTGCATCTCTAAGCAAGGACAAAAGCTGGACCCAGGAATCAAAACAGTAGTCACAGGTCGTGGCTGAATGATGGCACGGTAATAACACATAACAGACGGAGACCAAAGTTTGACTGGAATAGGTCATTAAATTAAAAACATTATTCATGACCTTATTTCCGTATCAGAAAGAATAAACACGACGTAACATTTATTATATCAGATTTCAAACTGATGGCAGCAGGAATATTATTTAATTAGCAAGCAATGTTTCCTTGAATTATGCAAATACCTAGCATAAACAGAAAATAAATAGTTCAGTGCCTCATCACAGTAGATCCACTGCTCCCGTTCCCCTCTGGTTACGCAGCATGCAGGGAATACCACTGGTCTTTCATTGCTGCATTTACAAAGCGTTTTGCCAGATACATATCACTTCCTGCTTAACTGAAATCTTTTCTCATTACATTAGCTTGGACACAAACAACTGCAGATGGGCCCATAACAAACATTATAGATTTTAATCAAGATATAGAAAGTCTGTTTGATGCCGCTGTACTACAAACACCCTGCCGTACCACAAAATTAAGCCAAAATATATTATAATCATTAGAGCTAATGAAGGAATCTAGTTGAGATCGAAGTAGCATATAATAATTCATTTCGAAAAGCACAGAATGTGACGCCATTGTCTGATTCAGAGTCCAGACATTGCCAAGAGAGTGCTCTCAAATCCTTGGTGTACAAACGATTATTTCATCAGATTGTTTAACTGTTTACAAAAAAGCTTATTCAGATTTGGATTAAGTTATCATTACACACTAGGGTGCAATGAAATTCCTTGTCACAAAGTTCACAGTGTACATACAATAATACAATGATGAGAACAAAACAGCAAAATGGTACGGCAAATAATTACTAGCATACACTAATAGAATAAGGGTGCCAAAAGTTACGGGGAGAAGGCAGGAGAATGGGGTTGAGAGGGAGAAATAGAACAGCCATGATTCAATGACAGAGCGGAATCGATGGCCTGAATGGCCTAATTCTGCTCCTATGTCTTAACCAAATGAGGTAAAGAAGAGTATATGGCAGCACCTCAGGGAAGGAGAGTGAAAAAGGTGATTTGGTTCAGGAGTCGGGTAGCAATGGGGAAGAAGCTGCTCTTAAGTCAGGACACCCAGGATTTCAATCTTTCTGAACCTTATCCAAGAAGAGAGAAAAGAGAATTGCCGGGGTGGCAGACATCCTTGATGATAATACCAGCCTTCCTGATGTAATAGACGGTATAGACGTACTGCATAAAGTGATGAGACTGAGATGGACTCGGCTTATTTGTGCTCAGTCATGTTAGGTTCCTCATTAAAGACCATTCGAGCACAAGTCAACATGTTCGATATTTACAAAAGAGGTGAAGACGAGGTATCAACGATAAAAGAGGGCTTCCGCTTTATTGCGCCTTAATGTGATATAGGGAACAAAATGACAAACTACTTTGGCACCAATCTAAACCAAGGCTGAAGACTGATGCTGTTTTGGCTGCCACTCTTGCCCTAACTGCTGTACTTACAATGCAAGTGGTAAACCCTCCATATTATTGGGTCTCTATTCCCAAATACATTGAGTATAGCCAAACCCTTTAAAACGCAGTGGGTAAATTCAAGGTGAAATGTTGAATGCCTTTGTGAATTGGCAAATAGCTCCAAGGTATGTCCAACGTCTAAAAGGGTTGATAGGAACATAGTCTGCTTGATATCTTGAATGAAAATTTATGGGATAGGGGAAGACAGAAAATCTAAATCTAGCAATAGACTAAAGTTGAATCATTAGGCATTCCAGCACGATGCAATTTTAGCAAAAAAAATCACCCTTGTTGGGTACGATGGTAAGGCATGTTACATGGGGAATGAAATGCATCAAGAATCTAAACACTTGCAATAGAATGAAGACATTTATATTAAATGAAAATAGAAGAGAAAATACAAGGATTTGTAAAACCAAAGGCCAAAAACCAGCACTGGAGAAATAATAATTAAAAGAACAGTTTCAGACACCAAGGTTCATGGCCAGTCTATTATTTATGGCCAGTGTCTATTATTTATTACATTATTTATTATTGCAGTTTATTAAACACAATCTACCTTTAATGCTGTTAAATGTATCTCACTTCATAGTCATCCTGCTTTAGGAAGGATACTGTTAAGCTGGAAAAAGTGCAGAGAAGATTTACAAGTTTACTGCCATGACTTGAGGGGCTGAACTATAGAGAGAGGGTGGGCAACCTCCGACTTTATTCTTTGGAGCACAGGAGGATGAGGGGCGATCTTGTAGAGGTGCATAATATCATGAGGGAATAGATAGGGTGAATACAGAGTCTTTTACCCAGAGTGGGGGAATCAAGAACCAAATTACATTGTTTAAAGTGAGAGGGGCAAGAATTAACAGGAAACTGAGATGTAACCTTTTCAGACTGAGGGTAGTGGGTATATAGATCGAGCTGCCAGAAGAGGTGGGTGAGCCAATTCCTTTACCAACATTTAAAAGACATTTGGACAGGTAGATGGATGGGAAAGATTAAGAGGGATATGGGCCAACCCAGGCAGGTTGGACTAGTGTAGATTGGGCATCTCGGTCAGCATGAGTAAACTGGGCTAAAAGGCTTGTTTCCGTGCTATATGACTATGACTACAAGATAATATCTGTAAAGAGATTGATTAAAAAGTTAACAGATTGGTTGATCACAGGGTGAACCAAAGCAACAGAAGGCATAACACCTCAATTGTTACATTCTCGCAGCTTCACTAAGCACAGGTAATGAAGTGGGAAGTTCGCTTATTTTACTAAGATTCAAGACCTGGAGGCCTCGTTAATTGGGAAGTTGTTTCGGCTACAAGCAGATGCCAATGACCCACTTTATGTCATTTCCAATGGCATCTAAGGTCTCAATGGCAAGCAGAGTTTGTTATTGCTAATGTAAGAGATAACGTGAACCAAGGTTTAAGACAGAAAAAGCTGTAAATGAAGAGAATCATGAGATGCACTGTGGAATAAGGAACTGACAGAGGCAAGCAATTCCGCAATCCTTGCGACTGAGGAATACCAATAACGGTGCTGCTAGACACCTGGAAAATTGAGGTGATACTGTGGCAGCCAACGGTATTGTTACCACAGGAGAATGATGGACAAGTGTGCTTGTCTTGGACTGGATTCTCAATGCGGTATCTTCTTATTGGAGAACAGGAAGAATAGGAGGGAAATGCATCTTAGAAACAAGATTTACTCCCTTACTAAATCTTGGGCAACAACCACCAGGGATTGCAGGTACCTAGGACCAACACTCGTAAGGAGACTCTGAGAGTGGGACTCCTAATCAGAAGCAACCTCAGACTAAACAACATCTGGTAGATACCTTGTATTTTCTCTTCTATTCTCACTCAATATAAACATGCTCATTCTGTTGCAAGCCATACTGAACAAGGTTGATTGTTTTTGCTAAAATTGCACTGTGCTGGAATGCAAAATGATTCAACTTTAGCCCTTGGCTAGTTTTTGATTTTCAGTCTTTCCCATCCCACAAATTCTCTTTTTTTTTTGGGGCTCATAGGTAGCTTTGCTTTACACACTGCAGCCAATTTGTCTGAAACCACAAAATATTTCACACTCAATGTTTGAAATGGAGCAATAGTTTGAAGCTCAAGACTTCAAACCAGACAGAAAACCCTGGTCTACCACAGCAGCAGTAATCTCTGAACTCCTATGTGTGTCTGGGAAAATGACTATTAACAAAATGTCAATGAACTGGAAAAATACTATCAATAAGAGCCACAACATTCACCAAAAGGATAAATAGCCAACCAATGTTAGTGTCCTCTTACAAGTCAACATTCCCTGCACCAAGGCTTTGTTTTACAGACAACACCATTTGCATGCCCGACACAGGCTCCAGAAACACACGCTGCCCCACACTCTGTCATGGGATGAGATTACAAAATGGACAGGAGGAAACTCAAGGAAGGCAGATTATAGTCACTAACAGGAAACCAGCTCCAAGAATTTTAAAAAAAAGCTAGAGGGACCAGCATGCAAAAGGGAAAAAAAAAATTGTCCCCGAGGCAAGAAACAACAATATTGCTTTTAATGCAAATCATTATCCTCGTCAAATGGTTATCGGGGGAACTGTAAACAAGGCCAGGATTCAGTAAATGCTCAGACCAGACTCTCTATATGAACTGCAAAACATAAATCATTAATTCATAATGTCCTCTACAAATGTAGTACACTTGCAGTACACTTTTCACACCATAAAACTGAAATTTTCAGGATGGGGGAGGGGGGGGGGGGGGGGGTGGGGGTGGGTCAATAAACACATTTAGGCAGAGATTTCCAGAGCCTAATTGCTGAAGTTCGAGAAATGTTGGAATAAGCAAGAGAGCAAACTGGAGAAGTAGTGGATCACAGAAATGCGAGAGATTGGGAGGGTTAAAGGGCTTGTCCCACTTGGGCGTCATTTGTGCGTAATTTACGCAACATCATTTACGCGTCACGATGCACGAGGCGCCCCAGGATTTTGGGATGTACAAAATCTTCGTGCTCCATCTGCGTGACACGCAAATGACGCCCAAGCGGGAAAGGCCCTTAAGGCTGCAGAGGCATTTGAAAACAATTTAAGCTTGTGCTTAAAATCAATGGTCTTTCCTCTTCCAGTTACAGCCTATTCATTCACACCATCCCCCAACCAGTACGACACCCTGCACCCCACCACAGCACAATCAACCTCCACCATCGTGTCAGACAGTGCATTCCAGATCAATTACTCCTCGGCAAAGTTCATTGGTCTGTAATTTCTAGTTACCTAAACATCTCTTATTACTAATGATTTCCTCACATGAACAAAACTTTAAGATTTTGCCCAGATTCTAATTTTCTCCTTAATCTGCTCCAAAAACCAACATGACTAAATCATTCTAGACCCGGAAAACCCTGTTCCTTTGAGGTCTTGACTTCCGCTATAAAATAGGCTGCTCCTGCTATGGAATACAATACTCCAGTTGAAGCTAAACAGTGTTTGATCAGTTTCTAGCATAAATTATTTGATCTACACTTTTAGGTATTATTTTTCTGGTGTCTGGGCATCTTTGACAGATGCAAGCATTTATTACTCTAGTCAATTTCAGTGTTGAGAGAGGAGCGAGAGTCCTTTTGTCAACTTTCGGCTGCTTGGTTTCAAGAGTCAAGAGTGTTTAATTATATGTACCGAAACAAAACTATGAAATTCTGACTTGCAGCAGCACAACAGATACATAAACACCACAATAAACAACAAAAAGTTCAATATTATAAAGAACAAATAATAACAGGGCAAATACAAAAACCAGTGCCCCAAGTATATGGAGTTTGGAGCTTATTTGGGTGTTGCCATGTTTAATAGCCTAATGTTTGTCAGGAAATAATTTTAGAATTTAAAAATTGAAACATAATCTGCAAAGACATTAACTAGCTCAGAAACATATGACTTGAGAAAGTACACAAGAACTGTCATCTACCAATAGCCAGGTTAAGTTGAAGAAATTCAAGCAAAGCCAACCCATCAATTGTCAAATCAAATCAAATTGTTGCCATGAATGGAAGGCCATGTACAGAGCAGTCCTTCAAGTTAATGCACACTGCAATGTCTTTTTTTTTAACTTTCTTCATAAGTATAACAAATAAGCGCATTAGCCCGAAGCTTAAAGTTATTCAATTAGTCCAGATGCACAAGCAGCAGTCTGTTGTTCGGATCAAATAACCCGAACAAAATCAGGACATGCAAAGTCCAATTCTCACCAGTTCAATACGTGGAGTTTACAACATGAGGCTGCAAAAGGAACATTTCCTCATCAAAAAATTCAAAGGCAAGGATATTATCCAAACTGAAGTCAACTCACATATGTCTAACTAGGAATTGAACCTTGCACAGATTAATCCACGTGGTTTCATGCAGCAACAAGGATGGTGCCAGGACTGGAGGGCTCAAACACTGAGACCAGATAAAATGGGATTGTTTCCCTGGTGAAAAACTTACAGGTTTTGGTCAGTCTTTTTCCCTGGGGAAGGGAGTCTAAAACAAGGAGGATACAATATTTGAAAGACGTTTGAGCAGATTCATGGATAGGAAAGGTTCAGAGCCAAATGGGACTAGCTCAGGTAAGCATCTTCATTGGCAAGACTCAACCAAATCGTCACTTATCTACACTCTCCGGAGATGTTGCCTACCTACTGATTTACTCCAGCAGTTTGTGTCCTTTTTGGCATGAACGAGTTGGGCCAAAGGTTTCCACTGGGAAACAAACAAGGCCTTGGTTTATTCTCACCGCCAAAGACAACACCTTCTAAAGCATAACGTAGAAACAAGGAACTGCAGCCGGTGGTTTACACCACATCTCCCAAAATGTTAGTCACCCTTTTTCTCCAAAGATGCTGCCTGACCAGCTGAATTACTCCAGCTCTTTGATCCAATGCAGGGTGGAGTTGGACATTAATTCATACCATGAGATTCCTCATAAACATCCATCTCTTCCACAGTAAATGCTTTTGTACTTTGCAAACATTTGATGACTAGTGTGCAATCATTCAATGCACGGTGTCTTTGATGATACGTCGCTGATGATGACTCAGGATGTTTCAGGAAGCCTTGGGCTCATTCCCACTGCTCTGCTCAGCAATTCATCAGAGACTTACTAAGCCAGGGAAAGAGTCCGCTGCAATCATTTTAAGCTTCGTTTATTAACAAACAACTTACAATTATTTACAAAACTAGGGTCATCCTCCCTACCTTCACCGATTTAAAATATTCCAAAACACAAAGAACATGCAGAGAGTACACCACACAACATCACACATAAGTTTCACTGATAACTCACTGACCATCTCGGTCTTCGTCGTGTATGTTCAGATATAAATATTCCAGGCCCCTCCCTTTCTTGTTGTGCTCTGCACCTTGGAGCTTGGCCATGAGTGTTGTCTTGCCTGATCCATCCTCACCTGGAGGTTCAGCAATGAGTCAATATTAGTAATAATGCCATTAATTAGATGAAGTAATATTTAGGAACAACCCTCCCAAAAAAAGGCAATTATGTAAAACACAAAGTGCTGGAGTAGCTCAGCAGGTCGGGCAGCATCTCTGGAGGACATGGATGGGTGACGTTTTGGGTGGGGACTCATCAGGCTCTGATCGATGTCCTGAAAATTAACTAATTTTATCCATGTCCTCTGGAAATGCTGCCTGACCTGCTGAGTTACTCCAGCATTGTGTTTTACTCAAGATTCCAACATCAGCAGTTCCTAGGGTCTTCAATAAATATACTGAATTTTAAACTATTACTTTAAACAATTCAATTATAAATTTCAAGTTAGGTGAGATTACACTTTAATCATTTTGTAGCATTCAACAATATTGCGACATAAATTACACTGAAATTTAACACGCTGTTTGCATTACTCTTTGTAAGAACAGTCTGATTTTAGGACAAATATATGCGGTGAGCTCCAGACTTACCAAGCACAAGAATATTTTTCCCTGTGGGCAGCTTTGACCGAGACCGGGTGGAGACTTCACTGAGGATAGAGGTCCTGAAAGAAAAACACTTGCATTTTATATCGTGCTTTTCCGGTCATTTCACAGGCAATGGCAGCACCCCCCCCCCCCCAACTGCTTGTTAATGAAAGCAGATATTGCTGGAAATACTCCATAGTCAGATATTGTCTTTCTGTCAAAACATGTAGTAGTTTAGAGTTATTATATAGGTCGGAAACAAACCCTTCGGCCCAACTCTTCCATGCTGACCAAAACGCCCCATCTAAGCAGTCCCATTTCCCTTCATTCGACCCATATCCATTTAAACCTTTCCTATCCATGTATCTGTCCAAATGTCTTTTAAATGTTATTGTACCAGCCTCAACTACCTCCTTTGGCAACTTGTTCCATATACCTACTACCCTCTGGGTGAAAAAGTTGCCCTTCAGCTTCCTATTAAATCTTCGCCCTCTCACCCTCTGGGTAAAAGACTGTGCATTCACCCTATCTATTGAGTATTCAATCATGGTTCCCCTCTATAAGATCACCTCCTCAGTCTCCTGCACTGCAAGGAATAAAGTCCTAACCTGCCCAACCTCTCCCTACCCAACATCTCCATAAATCATCTCTGTAGTCTTTCCAGCTTACTGACATCTTTCCCAGAGGAGGGTGACCAAAACTGAATCAAACACTCCAAATGCAGCCTCATCAAGGTCTGGTTTTATTTTATGCTCCCAAGTCATAGGAGCGTAATAAATCAATTTTGTCCATTGAGTCTATTCTGCCATTCAATCATGGCAGATCTATCATTCCCCCTCAACCCCAGTCTCCTGCCTTCTCCCCGTAACCTTTGACACCCCTACTAATCAAGAACCTGTCAATCTTCACTTTAAAAATGGCCAATGACCAATGATCTCCCAGTAGCCCAGCACTTCAACTCCTCCTCCCATTCTGACCTTTCTGTCCTGGGCCTCCTCCATTGTCAGAGTGAGGCCCAGTGCAAATTGGAGAAACAGCACCTCATATTTCACTTGGGTAGTTTGCATCCCAATGGTATGAATGTTGAACTTCAGGTAGCCCTTGCTTTCTCTCTCCATCCCCTCCCCAGTTCTCCCACAAGTCTTACTATCTTTTCTTGTCCCGCCCCCCCGGACATCAGTCTGAAAAAGGGTCTCGACCCAAAACACCGCCTATTCCTTCTCTCCATAGATGCTGCCTCACTCACCGAGTTATTCCAGCATTTTGTGTCTACTTGCCTCCACTGACGGCTGTGGCAATGAATTCCACAGATTTAAAGATCAGACTAAAGAAATGCATCTTCATCTTTCTAAAGGTATATCCTATTATTCTGAGGCTATGGTCTCTGGTCCTGGACTCTCCTTCTTGTGGAAACATTATCTCTGCATCCACTCGATCAAGACCTTTCACGATTTGGTAAGCTTTAAATAGGTCACCCCTCATTCTTCTAGACTCCAGCGGGTACAGAAAAGGATGGCATGCCCACACCACAAATATATAGAAGCCCAACTACTGTATCATTCAGCCATCAAGTTATTAAACACTACAACCTCAAAAAAGGCTCTGAACTACATAGACTTGGGGGCATTGCTTTTTATATGTTTGTACTATTATTTTTTTTTAATGTATGTATCTGTTGTGCAAGTAAGAATTTCATTGTTCTGTTTGGGACATATGACAATATAACACTGTTGGCTCTGGAGCACTGACAGCTCAAGAAGGGCCCGTCGGTAGTAACCGGGCCGGCTCGCCTACACCGCAATCACGGCGGGGATCAGACCGAGAGAAGCCGACTGGCAGCTCCAGGGAGGCCCGGCGCCGGTAGAGTGGGGAGGAGGGCCCGTCCGCACCGGCCGGTTGGTGGCTCCAGGAGGCCCCGACAGCGCGGCTGACTCACAGCCCTGACCCACGCCGGTAATGCCCGTGCCCGTGCCCGTGCCCGCGCCCGCCCCGCCCGTGGTTCCAGCGGGGATCGGACCGGGGAAAGGTGGGCCTGCCCTGCCCCGCCCCCGCCCACAGAGCCGGGAAGGCGTCCCGCCCGCACCGCACCGCACCGCCCGGGGCCGCTCCCGGACATCGGCTCCCCCGCCCGCCCGCCGGCCGGCCGGCCGGTCCCGCCGCCTACCACAGGTTCGGCCCCTCGTCGTCGTCGGCCGCCTCCTGGTTGTTGCTGTTGGAGGCGGCGGCGGCGCCCAGAAGCTTCCTCTCCTCCACGGGCGCCATCTTGGCCACTGCGCCCGCCCGGGACCCGGATCAGTGACGTCAGCCCCAGTAACGCCAGGACCCCGCGACTGCCCTGTCCCGCCCGCGCCGGTGCCTGCCGCACTGACACTATCACAACACCTGATCAATTCTAATGTTAATTTAGAAACCACTTCAGGCAGTTTTCTGGACAAATGCTCTCATGAGACAATCCAATGACGTCATTGTCTCTTCAACATTCTATATCCGCGCCATTTTCCACAACATGTATTTTATTTCCTAATTTGAGTGTCGGGTTTCTTATTAAATTGTGTCCGGCAGCTGCGTGAACGGATGGGCTTTAGGCGAAGGACCTCTGTTGGAAGAGGCTTAATGTCAATGACGTCATTGCAGTTGAATCCCTCACGCTGGCCAATCAGCGGCCGCCCGGACCAAGCCCTGGCCAATCAGTGCCCGCCCGGACCAAGCCCTGGCCAATCAGCGCCCGCCCGGACCAAGCCCTGGCCAATCAGCGCCATGTTTGGACTTTGGAAGAGGAAGGATGAAGATCCACAAACGTGTCTATGTTGATGGGACTATGATACAGAGAGTCAGAAGCTTCAAATTCCTGAGCGTGCATATCTCTAAAGATCTTTCATGGACACGGCACATTGTTGCAATTATTAAAAAAACACATCAACCCCTCTACTTCCTGAGAAGATTGCGGAGATTCGGTATGTCAGAGAGGACTCCCTTGAACTTCTACAGGTGTAGAGTAGAGAGCATATTAACTGATTGCATCACGGCCTTGTTACATAGATACATAGACAATTGGTGCGGTAGTAGGCCATTCGGCCCTTCGAGCCAGCACCGCCATTCGTGATCATGGCTGATCAAACACAATCAATATCCCATTCCTCTTCCCTAACATATCCCTTGATTCTGCTAGCCCTGAGAGCTCTATCTAACTCTCTTTTGAATGCATCCGGTGAATCAGCCTCCACTGCCTTCTGAGGCAGAGAATTCCACAAATTTACAACTCTGTGTGAAAATGTTTTTCTCATCTCAGTTCTAAATGTCCCCTCCCTCCCCCCCCCCCCCCCCCCCCAACATCAGGAACACGTTGCCTGCATCTAGTGTGTCCAATCCCTTAATAATATTACGTGTTTCGATAGGATCCCCTCTCATCCTAAATTCCAGTGAATACAAGCCCAGTCACTCCATTCTTTCATCATATGGCAGTCCCGCCATCCTGGGAATTAACCTTGTGAACCTACGCTGCACTCCCTCGATAGCAAGAATGTCCTTCCGCATTCTGCAACTTGAACGCTCAGGAATGAAGAAGACTGCAAAAAGTAGCGAACACTACCCAGTCCATCACGGGTACTGACTTCCCCACCATCTAAGTGATTTACAGAAGTCACTGCCTCAAAAAGGCAGCCAGCATCAACAGAGACCCACACCAGCCTGGCCACACACTCATTTCACTCCTGCCATCGGGAAACTGAAAACTCTGACGTCCAGGTTCAGGAACAACTTCTTCCCTACAGCCATCAGGCTATTAAACACTACAACCTCCAAATAAGTGAGGGCATTTGTTTTGTCTATTTACACTATTATTATTTGTTTGTTTTTATGTGTATGTATGCGCGCGTGTACACACACTGAACTTTTTATTATATTGTTTGCATAGTACTATGTTTACATATTCTATTGTGCTGCTTGCTGCAAGTAAGCATTTCATTGTTCTATCTGGGACATATGGGAGTCGTGACTCTTCTAAACACTAAATTAAACTCTAAACCCACCGCCCTGGCCATTGTCTCATTTCATTCCTGCCATCGGATAGAAGGTACAGGTGTCTGAAAATGCCAGACCATCAGGTTCAGGAACAGCTTCTTCCCAACAACCATCAGGCTCTTAAACACTGTAAATATCAACTAAACTTCAAACTATGAACTGTCTTGGTTGGACCAGGGACTTCAGGCTTTTGTCTTGGTTTGCACTACATTGTGTTTTTTTAATGTACTGAGCTTTCTTTCTTTGTTTATTATACTATCTATTGAGTCCAGTGTTTACAAACCTAGTATGGTGCAGCAAGTAAGAACTCCATTGTTCCGTTTCGGTACATATGACAATGAAACACTCTTGACCACTTTGGGTTGGGACCCTTATTGAGACTTAGAAGTGGACCGAAGTGTGGGAGGTGATTGCTGAGTGTAGGCCATTGGCATTCTGAAGACATAGCCAAGCCCCGGACTGCAGCAGGGCCACCAGCGGCCCTCTCCACCATCAAAACCCCACACTATCTCCTGACTCTGGTCCACATACTGGCCCTTTGTCTGACTTCCTCCGCTCGGGGTGAACAGAGGCTCGGCGGCAACCACTCTGCGCTAGTTCTCGTTACCACGGCAGCGAGCCAGGCCTACAGGCAACTGAACCATCCTCTCACCAGCTAGACTGAGGTCCTGACTTGCAATCAACCTCAATGAAGACCTTTGAACTATGTTTAATCAGACTTTATCAGATTTGAATGTTACAGCTTACAATGTTATAGCCTTTATCCTTTATTTGTGCACTGTCGACAGCTTGGTGGTATTCATGCATTGTTTTTTCTGTGACTGGAAAGCACGTAAACAAAAGCTTTTCACTGTAGATAAACAAAATTCTGAAGCAACTCAGCGAGTCAGGCAGCATCTCTGGAGAAAATAGATGGGTGACTTTTTGAGTGGGGATCCTTCTTCTGACCCTGCCTGACCCACTGAGTTACTCAGCATTTTTTGTCTATCTATGATATAAGCAAGCATCTGCTGTTCTTTTTTCACTGTACCTTGATACATGTGACAATAATAAACTAATAGTACAAAAATAATGAACTATAATACAAAACCTTTTAATCAATCATCTGATTACTTCTTGAATGTTGTGAGTGTCTCTGCTCACTCACACCCCCTGGTGGAGATGTAGGAGTTGCTATGGACTGTCTACTTGGTGTACTGTGTTCCCTGACTTTCTTTGTACATGAGTATTGTCATACATATAGTGATACAGTGTGGAAACAGACCCTTCGGCCCAACTTACCCACACCGGCCAATATGTCCCAGCTACACTAGTCCCAGCTGCATTAGTCCCACCTGCCTGTGCTTGGTCCTTATTCCTCCGAACCTGTCCTATCCATGTACCTGTCTACTATTGTGGTTATTCACTAATTGATGAGGATGGACTTCTGCCTCACACAGACACAGGGGATACATAGCAGCAGTCCAATACCTTGTGGCTTTGCTGAGCAGTTTGTGTTGAGCTCCAGGCATCTGCAGCTGAATTCCTCATCCTGCAGCACCCCAGGAGATCATTGAAGGATGAGATCATCTAGAACCACACCACCCTGGCCACTCTCATCTCATTGCCACCATCAGAATTTTCCAGGATCAATGTGTAGGAAGGAACTGTAGATGCTGGTTTACACCGATGATAGACACAAAATGCTGGAATAACTCAGTGGGTCTGACAGCATCTCTGGAGAGAAGAAATGAGAGACTGAAACAGGGTCACCCATTCCTTCTCTACAGAGATGCTGCCTGTCTCACTGCGTTATTCCACCATTTAGTGTGTACCTCCTGGTTCAAGAACAACTTCTCCCCAACAACAATCATGCTCTTGAACACTTCATGACACTAACCTCAGCAGCTGTGATATTTTATGGACTGTGTCATAGGTTGATACAACACATAAATAGGCCTGAATAGGTTGATACAACAGAAACAAAATTAGCCCATGATAACCAAAATGCCACATCTGCACGTCCCACCTGGCCCTGTTTGGCCCTTATCCCTCTAAACCTCCCCTATCCATGAACCTGCCCAAATGTCTTTTAAATGCTGTTATAGTACCTGCCTCAACTACCTCCTCTGGCAGCTTGATCCATGCACCCACCACCCTCTGTGAAAATGTTGTCCCTCGGATTCGTATTGAATCTTTCCCCTCTCACCTTAAAGCTATGACCTCTAGTTCCTGATTTCCCTAATCTCGGTAAAAGAGTTTGGTCGACCACAGACTTTGGGGGTTTACGTGCGTCATTATTGTGGTTATGAACTACAGCATGGGAAAAATCCTTCAGCCCACCGAATCCACACCTGTTCACACTAGTTCTATGTTATCCCATTTTCACATCCACTTCCTATATTCTTGGGGCAATATACAGAGGGCAATTAACCTATATATATCTGCACATCTTTGGGATGTGGAAGGAAACCAGAGCACCCAGAGGAAACCTACGCTGTCAAAGGAAAATCATGCAAACTCCACACAGACAGCATCCAGGGATCTCCCCCCACTCCCCGTTCCCACTTTCAGTCTGAAGAAGGGCCCCGTTGTGAAACATGACCTATCCATTTTCTCCAGAGATGCTGCCTGGCTTGCTGAGCAACTCCAGCACGTTGGTAGAAACCAACGTCTGCAGTTCCTTCTGAAAACCCATGGGCAGGATTGAACCTTGGTCTCAGGCGCCATGAGGCAGCAGCTCTATCCCCTCCTGCGCCACTGTGGCACCCTTTTGATTGCTATATATTAACTGTGTGTGTAAGAAAGAACTGTAGATGCTGGTTTAAATCGAAGATAGACACAAAATGCTGGAGAAACTCAGCGGGACAGGCAGCATCTCTGGAGAGAAGGAATGGGTGACGTTTCGGGTCAAGACCCTTGGGTCTCCAGAGATGCTGCCTGTCCCGCTGAGTTACTCAAGTATTATCTGTGTGTTACACAAAAAGCTGGTGAAACGATCGCCCAGCCTCCGCTTGGTCTGGAGCGGAGGCTGGGCGATCGTTTTGCCGAACACCTCCGCTCGGTCCGCAATAACCAACCCGACTTCTCGGTGGCTCAGCACTTCAACTCCCCCTCCCATTCTGTATCCGACCTCTCGGTCCTGGGCCTCATCCACAGCCAGAGTGAGCAACACCACGAGCACCTCATATTCCGCTTGGGGAGTCTGCATCCTCTGGGCTTAAACATTGAATTTTCTCAATTCTGTTAACCCAGGCTGCCTCCTCCCCTTCCCACCTCTCCCTCAGCCCTCGGGCCCTGGCATTCCTTCTCCCTCTATCTCCCCCCCCCCCACCCAAGTCGCACTAGCTTCTCATTTTCACACTACAAACAGCTTACAATGGCCTGTTTCCTTTATCATCGATACTTTTTTGCATATCTTTCATTCATTGTTCTTTATCTCTCCTCATCACCGTCTATATCTCTCGTTTCCCTGATCCCTGACCAGTCTGAAGAAGGGTCTCGACCCGAAACGTCGCCTATCTCCTTCGCTCCTTAGATGCTGCTGCACCCACTGAGTTTCTCCAGCTTTTTGTGTAACCCTCGATTCTCCAGCATCTGCAGTTCCTTCTTTAACATATTATCTGTGTGTATTGTGTTTACCGGCCTGTTAAGCTGCTGCCAGTAAGATTTCCATTGTTCCATTGTCGGTGCATATTAACCACTCTTGAACTGTTGAGCACTCACCTGGTGAGCAATTGGGCCGGGTCCAAATCCCCGCGACTCCTTGTCCCTTGGGCACAGCCAGTCGCGGGTTCCCCTGCCAGCTGTGCCCTCACCCCTCCTGCCCATGAGACCCTCTGCCAAACACACCAGCCATATGTCTGTCTGCCACAAAGCCCCAAGGACATCTCTACCAGGTCTGAGCCCATGCCAAGTGAACTCTCCATCAACTAGCCTCATTAGGTTGGGTCTTATGTTACAGGCAGACAACAAAGGCACCAACAACTTGGCTTCAGATAGTGTTTTTAGATAGTCCGCACCGACCACTCCACTCGCTGTGCAATTATATAAATATATATATACTTATGTGCGGTGCTGCTGCAAGTAAGAATGTAATTGTTCCATTCGGGACATACGACAATAAAACAGTATTGACTTAGGTGGCCGGTGATGGGAAGGGAGACTTTGAACTGCACATGCCGAAATCTTGAGCAAAACACAAAATGCTGGAAGCATTCAGCGGGTCAGGCAGCATCTGTGGAGGGGAGGGTTACACAAAAAGTTGGAGAAACTCAGCGGGTGCAGCAGCATCCAAGGAGCGAAGGAGATAGGCGACGTTTCGGGTCGAGACCCTTCTTCAGACTGTGGAGGGGAGCCTTCTTCAGGCTGATCAGAGACGGGAAGGGTCGGTTTCTCTGGGGAGACATTGGGAAGGTGCTATTTTTAATAGTACTAATTTTGAAAGAGCAAAACTCTATTTAATAAAAACAGAATACATTGAACTATTTTATCCACATTAGAAGCGGGTGGAGGACAGAGCGATCAACGAGGGGCAAACGGGTGAGTGGGGCGGGGCGGGTTTAAGGAGGAGGGTCGGCGGGGGGAGGGAGCACTGGCGGCCGCCGGGAGCCGCCCATGTCCCGCCCCAGACACCAGTCGCTGCCGCGCCGGCTCGGGGACTGGACCGGACCGGACCTCTGTGCTGTTGCTGACTGAAACCGGAGCCGGACGGTGGGTCTGGGGGCGAGACTGTGACCGTCCCCCCGCGGGGAGGGGGTTAGTCTGCGCGGGGACGGGGTGGGTTGGTGGGAGAGGGACGGCTCTTTGTCTGCCATGTGTTGGGTCCCAGTCCCGCTCCGGCCGCCTCACCCCCACGTTCCCGTCCCCCCTCCCTCTCCCCTGAACTTCCCAGTTTCCCGGGCTCCACATGCCGGCTCCCGGTGTGAAGGTTCTCCTCTCTCTTCCTGAGCTTCTCTTTCTCCCCTCTCCTCTTTCCCACTTCCACTCCCCTTCCCCCGCAGCCGGTTCTTCTCACTATCATTCTCTCGGGGACTTTCTCCTCTCTCCCACTTGCCCGGGGTTATTCTCCAACTCATGGGACCTCTACCCTGGACCCCTCGGGCTGGAGGGGGTCACATCTTCCAGCCAGGGCTTCGCTCTCTCCCATGGCTACGACTTCCAGCCCGGCGTCCGGTCCCGAGCTCCTCGCCTCTCTCTCTCTCGTCCCTCTCCTCTCTCCCCCCCCCCCCCCCCCATCTCCTCCCTCTCTTCCACTCTCCCCTCCCACAGCCGCCCCTCCCCACTGTCTCGGGTCACTCACCAGCGCCTCTGTGTCCCGGGGAACATGGGGGGGGGGGGGGGGGAGAGACTGGAGGTGAAGGGCGGCTCCTCTCTCTCCCCCCCCCCCCCCGGTGCACGCCTGGCTCGGTTTCGCTGGGGCGGGGGTCGCGGGAACGGTGCCCCCCCCCCCCCCCCCCCGAGCCACGGGCAGCCGCCGGGTCCCCTGCGTTGGAATGGGATTTGGTACAACTCAGTGGAGGTTTTTGAGCGGTTCTAGTCCGGGACCGAGTGCCGCTACACCGGCGGATGTCCGGGGAGTGACTCGGCTCCGGCTCCCGGCAGTAGAGTCACCGTCTGTCTGTCTCTCGGACAGTTGGTTCACCTCCTCCAACGTGTAGGAAGGAACAGCAGATGCGGGTTAAAACAGAAGATAGACACAAAAGCTGGAGTAACTCAGCGGGTCAGGCAGCATCTCCGGAAAAGGGGAATGGGTGACGTTTCGGGTCGAGACCCTTCTTCAGACTGTGAGATAGGGGTCGGCTTCCCCCTGACTCGTCTGAAGAAGGGTCTCTACCCGAAACGTCACCCATTATTTTCTCCAGAGATGCTGCCTGACCCGCTGAATTACTCCAGCTTTTGTGTCTATCTTCACTTCCTCAAACGAACCAGAACCTGCTTCACGGTCGCTCAGATGGCCCATGTTCGCGGGGAACCCCTCCGCCTGGGTTTGGCAAGTCGTGGCTTGTCCGACGGCGGATTAGTTCGGCGTTGCTAATGTTGTGGGGGGGGGGTACTAGGATCAAGTACCTCGGGTAGAAAGAAGGCAAGTATTGGAGGGAGGTGGAGACACCAGGAACTGCATATGCTGGTATCTTGAAGTCAGGAGGAATTCGGGTGTCAGGCAGCATGTGTGGAGGGAATGAACAAGACGACCTTGTGTATGGGGAACGTTACCTTTCCGTGTCCTTGTCTGTAGATACGAGGAACTGCGGGTGTTGGAGTCTTGCAAATCACACAGCGCCGTGATAACTCGGCGGTCAGGCAGCCTTTCTGGAGAACATGGATGGGTATCGTTTCGGGTCCTTTCTGCAGTCTGGAGAAAGGTCCCGATCCGAAATGTCACCTAGCCATGTTCTCCGGAATTGCCGCCTGACCCACTGAGTTACTCCAGTACTTCGTGTCTAAATTTGGTGTAAACCAACACCTGCAATTCTTTGTTTAAGAAGGAACTGCAGATGCTGGAATATCGAAGGTAGACAAAATGCTGGAGAATTTAGCAGCGCAGTCGCTGCCTCACCCGCTGAGTTTCTCCAGCATTTTTGTCTACCTGCAACTCTTTGTTTCTCTTCTCAAAAGGACATGTACATCTCTCCAGGAGATGCTGCCTGGCCCGCTGAGCAAGTCTTGGGGAATATCTGATATCCATAGTGTTTCTGCGGAAGGTAACTCGACACTGAATAAAGAATGGAACCGGTTTTGAGATTGTTGCTTTCGTGTAGAATGCAGCATCGTGCATTAATAATCTTGACGGAGGAACACTTACAGATTTAAACGGGTAGTGCAAGATGTACTGAATTTTGAGTTCAAAGGTCTCCAATGCCTGTCATGCCACCAAATGAGCCCACTTCATCCCCTCTTTTACCCACTCGCATTATGTTCAAGATCAAACCCTTCTCTGTTGGACAAGGACACTGGTGTAGTGAGTGGCATCTGTACACATGAGCTCCAACATGTTGGAATGATGGCAACTCTATCACGGAGCCGCCCTGTGGCTGAAGTGTTCTGGATGAATGTAGCTTAGTCGCATGGCAGGGAGAACAAAAACACATATTTAAATAGTGTTAGATTAGGAAATGTTAATGTGCAAAGGATATAGTGTCCTTGTACATCGGTCACTGAAAGCAAACATGTAGGTGTAACAAGCTAGTAATGGTATGTTGACCTTCACTCATTGCATAGTAAGCTCTTCAACTTTGCATGAACAAGCAATGATGACATATGCAAAATGATATCAGGGCACTGAGTTGGCTGGATATTGTCTGTTTTGATGTCTCAGTTAGTTATGCTGCATTGAAATGGATCTTTCAGTCCAATTTGTCCATGATGACCAAGTTGCCAGTCTGAGCTGGTCTCATTTATCTACGTTTGCATCATATCCTCTGCTTTTCCAATCCATGTACCATTAGTCTATGGCAGTGCGTTCCACAAAGTCACCACCCTTTGTAGGGAAAAAAATTGCCCATCAGGCCCCCTTTAATTTCCCCCTCTCCTTGGATTCCCCTACTGAGGGGGGGGGGGGGGGGTGGCTGTAACATTTACCTACACCCTTCAGCATTTGTATACCTCTTTGATTATCTCCAACATTCCAGAGGTGAAAAGGTTCCAGCCTCTCCTTGAAACTGAAGATTTCCTGTGCTGCATCATCTTTGTGAATGTTTTCTGTACCTTTCCAACTTAATTACTGCATTGTAGTGAGGTGACTAGAACTACACAGTGTGGCAAATGTGGTTCACCGATAGTGAGTGAGTCAAATACCAGGTGTCCATAAGTGGTAGAATACTCTCAAAGCAGAAACATCTGACCATTTTGATTTGGTGGCATTTCATTGCAAACGAAAAGGTAGATGTCGGGTTGGGTCAATGCAAATTTAAGCTGGTGGGGGCAGGATATGAATCTGATTTTCAAACTATTGTAAAATGAGGGGTCAACCTTCAACTGACTGTGCTTGGGTTTGGTGGCTGAGTAGGGTTGTCGATATCCTCTAAAATTATGTGTTTAAAGCTGCCTCTGTAACGACCAATATTAGAATGCTGGGCAGCTTGAGTTGGAGGGGATCATTTGAGTTTGCAAATGTTTTAACGCACTAATCTCTTGTTTGCTTGGAATGAAAATATTTATTGTGCTTTATATTTGTTTAAACTTGCCCACTCATTACCACCTCGCTTAATCTTACTTTCCACTTGCAGTTAACAGCATGGGTGGCAGACTTGGCCGAAAGCGTAGAGGCTATAATGTGAGTGAGCCCAAGGAGAACAAGAGTGCAACAGAGTCCACGGAAAAGCCTGAAGTAAAACACAATGAGCCTGAGAACAAAGGTGCATCAAAGGACCAATTCAAAGCAACAAGTGAGTTACAAGCAGGCGGTGAAGCTCTCAAAAAAGTAGATGAAAAACCTGGAGAGAAACAAACTACTTTGGTGACAGCGGATGTTGAAGCTACAGAAAAGGGTGTCAATGCAGTGGAAGGGAGTGCCTCCACTGAACTTGCACAAGGTTCTGAAACACAAGAGAATGTAACGTCTGCCAGTTTGGTTGAAACAACAAAGCAAATGCTTGACCAGGAAGAACACTGTCGATCAACAGAGGCTGATGTGAAATCCAGTGCTGTCCCAGAGACTGGCTCAGCGGATGAAGTTCCAGATGAGTCCATGTCAAGTAAAACTGAACCAGAGACCAATGAGATTCCAGATGGAGAAACTCTAAAATCAAATTTGGACGCAGGTGAAAGTGTGACTAACATTGCCAAAGACCCTTCAACTGGGAAATTGAGCTTGGATGAACAAGCTGCTCCAAACCTTGATGAGCATCTAGAAGGAAACCTCTCTGGCAACCTGAGTGTTCAAGCAGACGCTGACAAAATTCTTGAAGTAGTTTCTGCAGAGGTATTGCAGACTGCAATGTCTTTGCCTGTCAGTCACGAGGCACCTCTGGCACCTGCTTCAAAAGAAATGGAAACATCTATCCAGGAGACACTGCCTGAATCTCCAGTTAAATGTGACTTCTCCAAGGAAGACGAAGAACCAAAATTGAGAGCAATAATTGAAGAAACACCTATTGATGTTGTGCTAAAGAATGAAGTGGCCCTGTGTGCCGATCTGGAGAAAGATGTGACTAAACCAAGCACTCAAGATGAAGCTTGGGGGAAAGTAATTGAACAACAAAATTCCACGACCCAAAATACACCCGATTCTGGTGAGCAGTCTGACTGTGTGCAGGATAACTTGGCTCTTGTGGATGGCAATGAGTTTGAGGATCACAGCCAGTCATTGAAGGGATCTGGAGATGTAGCTGTAGACATGGCACAGATGGACTCTTGCGGTGTGACAGATGCAGTCCAAGCTGATCCATTGGTTGGAGAATCTGGTCCTGAAAATACTTGTCTGAGCACAGAGATGACTGAAACCAACTATGAACAGACAGTGGAACCGGTTAGCCTCCAAGATAGCATAGAAATATCCTTGCTAAAGACCAACTCTGAACTAATACCAGATATTAAACTGACTGTGTATGGTGAAGGTTTACAGGAGGAAGAAATGAAGAGTGATGCACAGTTAGCATTTGTAGAAGCAGTTGAGGATACTAATATTAATCCACAACCACCAGATGAAGTGCTGGAGGAGAATGAATCGCTGTTGCATTCAGTTGAAGTAGCACCAGAAAATCGTGAATGTTCGGATCAAGAAATTATAAAACTGGAAACTTCAGAGGATCCTGCACCAGAATACCCAGCACACCTTGAAGATGTTTCAACCAAAGTAAATGCTGAAAAAAATAGTTCCACAGAGAACTCAACAGTTTTTGTAGATGGTGGAAAACTAAATGAATCCATCACCAGCAAAACTGAAGATGACCACCCAGAAATCTCAGTTACAAATGGAACTACTCTGGATGGTGAACTGAGAAACCACAGCACAGTGGAAGATGGACAGAGTATCACTGGTGAAGTTGAAAGTCTGCAAGCCAGCAGCTTGGAACCAATAGTTAGTAAAGCCATTGAAAAGGTGATTGAAAATCTTTCTCCAGAGGAATCTTGTCTTGATTCGGATAACCAAACTCTCCATTCGGGACCACTAGATGTGAATGTTGAATGACGCTTGTCAGAAGCAGAGGCTCGTACTGAGGTTAAAGATCCCAAAAAATGTACAGGTGGCGGAAGATTGGAATTTGGACGTTCAAACCAGCTAGTGCCCGAGTTTGATTTAGGAAGGAAACCAAGTTTGTGCTGCAAATAATAGTGAACCAACTTGCAGTTTATAAACAATCTTGACTAGTTCCACAATCTTCTCCTGAGGTTTATTTTACTTAATGAATGAACCAAAAAATAGAAATTGCGACTCTGCCTTATGCCATAGTTTCCAGTATGCAATATGTCAAGTATTAGTAGTATTTTTAAAGGCATGTAATCTGAGGTTTTTTCTGAACATGAACTCTATCTTCTAAATTTAGTCTTCAATTATCATAATATGCTTTGAGGTCAGTTGTTAATTGCATTATGAGGGTTTTAAAATTTTGGGAGCTTTGACAACTTAATAAAATATCACACTTGTCCTGGTTTGGTTTGGTGCTTTTTATTTGACAGACACTACTGAAAATATTAGTTCATGCATTGAAAAATGGGGAGAAAGGAAAATGGCTTTGAGATAGTGGGTTGGTCATATTGAATGATAGGGCAAGCTCAAATTATAGCAAGTGTAAGTCATTTCATAGTAGTACAACATGGAAACAGGCCCTTCAGCCCAACATCCATACTAACCAACTTGTCCCATCTACACTAGTCTTGCCTACCTGTGTTTGGGGCCCATATCCCTCCAAACCTTTATTATGCCTCAACTGCCTCCTGGCAGCCTGTTCCATATACCTACCACTGTTTTAACTCCTCTTGTGAACTTATACACCTCCAAAGATCACCCCTCCGCCTCCTGCATTCCAAGGAATAAAATCCTAGCCTGCTCAACATCTCCCTATGGCAACATCCTCAAATCTTCTCTGCACTCTAGTACTGTCCAATCTGAGGCTTGATTGCACCACCGGGTGGTGCCAGCAAAGGCTGCTTCGCCAACAGTCTGTTTGTCCCTTCCTTTTTTTAAGCATGTGTTAAAATGTATGTTTTAGTGTTCTTTAGCTTGTTTTATGTGGGGGTTGGGGGAAAAAGTTTTAAATCTCTTACCTCGATGGAGATCCGCATCGTACCTCCGTCCGCAATGTGGCCTAATATCAAGGAGTTGGTGGCCTTTGCTGCAGACAGACTTCAGGTCAGGAGCTCCAACCGCGGGCGCCTGCAGGACTTACCGTTGTGGAGTACTCTATCCCTGTCGGGGATCGACCTCTGAGCTCCATCCGCGGGAGCCTGTGGACTTTAACATCATGGAACTCACGGTCCCTGGTTAGAGACTGACTACGGGAGCTCCAAGCCGCAGGAGCTTCGACCGCTCTGATGCGAGAGCTTCAATCACCCCAACTGCGATGGTTCGACTGCCTCAACGGCAGGAGAATAAAGAGGAAGATTGGACTTTATTGCCTTCCATCACTGAGGAATGTGGGGAATCTGCTGTGGTGGATGGTTATGTTAACTTTTATGTAGTTGTGTGTCTTGTTACTTATTTTTAGTATGGCTGTATGCTAATTCGCGTTTCACTGTACCTTAATTGGTACACGTGACAATAAACTGACCTTTGAAAGGGAAAGAGACCTAAGAGGTACAAAATGCTGGAGTAAAACTCAGCGGGTCAGGCATCATCTCTGGAGAAAAGGAATGGGTGGTATTTTGGATCAAAACCCTTCTTCATAAAAAGAAACCTAATTGTTTTCAGGCCTAGCAACAAGTAAAATGGAGTTTAGCTGCAGTAGTGTTCATTGCAGAGGTCAAAGTGCAAGCTTTAGAGAGGGCATGCAGAGAAAAAGCAAATACAAGGTTAGGTGTTTAAGGTTTATTTCCCATGGGTCCATTAGATTGATTTTTAAGTGCATATATTAAGGGAGCAGTTATGGCAGTGAACTGGCTTCCTGCTCCTGTCAGATGTGGGAAATCGGCAGTTATGTCCCTGACAACACAAGCAATTGTCCAACTGCAGCTCCTCAGACCACATGGATCAGTTTGGAGTAGCATATGCATAGGAGGATATAGGCGAGGGTTATAGAAAGTAGTTTTGGACCAAAAGTAGTTTTACACCAAAAGATCAGCCAGATGGCAGGTGGCTGCTAGGTGATGCAGGCCGGTAGCCACAAGAAACTGCTGCACTGCCTGCCTTTTCAAAGAAATACCCTGTTGGATATAGTGTGAAAGGGTGGCTTCTTGAGCATGTCAAAAGGTTTTATCCCCAGGGCTAGAAGACATAGCTTTAGGGGGAGAGGTACAAAGTTTAATAGTTTAGTTCAGAGATACAGCGAGGGAACAGAACCACTGAGTCTGTGCTAACCAGTGATCATCCGTACACTACTTCTATCCCGCACAGTGGGAACAATTTACAGAAACCAAGTAACCCACAAACCTGCATGTCTTTGGAATGTTGGAGGAAACAAGCACCTGAGAAAACCAACAAAGTCACAGGGTGAACATGCAAACTCCACAGTCAGCAGACGTAGTTAGGATGTGTCTGTGCTGCCAGGTGATGTGGAGCAAGTTTGTTTATAGCAGTAGGTGCCTAGAATGTGCTGCTAGAGTTGGATGCAGACGTAGTAGCTGTCTATGGGACTTGTACACAATTAGGCTGGGAATGGAGGGATATGAAACACACAGGCCAGAGAGGTTAGTTTAATTTAGCATGGTCAACAGACACTTAGCCAAGGTGCCTGTTCCATGAATGGGTTGGACAGAATAAATAAGATAGTGTGCGGTAAATGAGTCATTAAAATAATGATACAAAATTGAGTAGGTTTTGTGCTTATGCACACCCTGGATCATAAAGGAGACAAACAGCACCCATTTATGGGGAATCCAGATTGGTGAACAGGAAGATAGATGCAGGGTACACAAAATGCTGGAGAAACTCAGCGGGTTGAGCAGCATGTATGGAGCGCGGGAGATAGGCAACGTTTCAGGCCAAAACCCTTCTTCAGATAGATGCAGGGTTTGTTGATGTGGATGGAAGCTCTGGGGCAGAAACAATGAGATAAAACTGTTGGGCTGTGTAGCCTGGTTTGTTGTTTAATTTTGAAACGGAGGCCAAATAAACAGTTTACAAATAACAATGGAACGAGTAATCCAATTACTGATGGGGTGAAATGATAGTAAAGCATTTGGGACAGCTTTCAACTATGTGCCTAGCTTCTTCATTGGCAGTTGCATTCACACACTATTAAATAAATCGTCCACAGCACATTACTGCCCTGTGATAGATCTTTTGTCATGGAGTCAATTACTTTAAAATCTGTTTGCAGTAGTGGCAGGTATGGAATCCTTTCTGCACATGCAGTGCATGTTCCTCTCATTGCAAAACAGCAGGACTATACAGTGCCACTTTCAATGGCTGCTTTAATTGTACAGTCTCTGGGATTTAATCTTTTGTCTCCGTGACCAAGACATTATGTTCTCAGGAGAAAGTTATTAGAAATGCAAGTATTTCATTCTTGTAATATCTTTCAGACATTTCCAAATTGCTTATGTTCCATCTATCCACTATCCTGTGGTGTGTATGGGGCCCTTCACATTTTCCTCCCTCACCTTGTATGCTTTTTACTTTTAGACTTCCTGACCTGAGGGGGGAAAACTGTCATTATTCACCTTAGCTGTGCTGCTCCTGATTTTGTCATTCCCTTGTGCTCCAATTCTCCAGGGGGAAAAAAGCCTCAGCGGCACGGTACAGCGCCGGAGACCCGGGTTCGATCCTGACCACGGGCGCTATCTGTACGGAGTTTGTACGTTCTCCCCGTGACCTGCGTGTGTCCCTAATGTGTGTAGTGTTAATGTGTGGGGATCGCTGTTCAGCACGGACTCAGTGGGCCGAAGGGCCTGTTTCCACACTGTATCTCTAAGCTAAACTATCCTAGCTCGAGCCCTCCTGGAGCATATGGATTATACATATATATTTCCCCTGGAGCATATGCGTGTGTGTGTATATTATATATATATATATTTACAATAGGTGCAGGAGTAGGCCATTCGGCCCTTTGAGCCAGCACCACCATTCACTATGATCATGGCTGATCATCCACACTCAGTACCCCGTCCCTATCTTTTCCCCATATCCCCTGACTCTGCTACCTTTAAGAGCTCTATCCAACTCTCTCTTGAAAGCATACAGAGAATTGGCCTCCACTGCCTTCTGAGGCAGTGAATTGCACAGATTCACAACCCTCTGTGTGAAAAAGTTTTTCCTCATCTCCATTCTAAATAACTTGCCCCTTATTCTTAAACTGGGGTCCCTGGTTCTGGACTCCCCCCAGCAGCGGGAATATGTTTTCTGTGTCGAGCGTGTACAAACCCATAATAATCTTAATGTTACAATGTTTCAATGTTTCCAGCCACTCCATTCTATCAACATATGACAGTCCCGCCATCCCCGGAATTAACCTCATGAACCTACGCTGCACTCCCTCAATAGCAAGAATGTCCTTCCTCAAATTTGGAGACCAAAACTACACACAATACTCCAGGTGTGGTCTCCAAATTTGCAAAAAGAGGTCCCACAATACATGTGATAATGACCAGATAACCTGTTTGGTGTGATATTGGTTACCAGTTAAATATTCACCAGAATTTGGATAGGAATGTTCTACTAATTTCTAAAGCAGTTCCAAGACATCACTTACTTCACGTGATAGAGCAAATTGGGCTGTTTATGTAGTATCAAAAAAGCATTTTATCACTGCGATGCATGTCCCAGTCTTGTGGATCTTCTAATCAGACCTGATTAGGAGATATACAAGCAGAGTCTGTCACAATGTTCCCCTTACTATTTTGTATTTTTGTGTACATGCACAAGATGTATGCAGGAGTTCAGCTGAAAGGAGTGCATGTAATCATTGCTTGCACAAGAAATGTTCTATAATAGGTTAGATTTATTCCTATTTGGATATGTTGTCACACAAGTATGAATGGGATAGTGTTACATTACTTAACAGGTCCTCACAGAATCCTGCTGTTTAATAACATAAGCTGGAAATGAGGTTAAAGGCAAGGAGGGAATAGGAAAGTGGGGATAAGCTATGTTAGGAACAGGGAATCAAGGTTAAAATTCTAAGGTAATTTTGAAGATATAGTGCCGGTAAATATAACGTTATTTGGTATACTTGCATTTGTTAGTGTTAACCATTTGCCACCGTCTTGGATGTTCCATTGAATCCAAATGCATTAACGCATGTAGCAAAGATTGATTGAATCATGTATAAAAATGTAGTCCAGATATACATTCCTATATCATTATTTATTGTTAATTTTAAACCAATATAAGTATTAATCTTTTTTATTTTTTGGAATGCTGTTAAATATCATGAAGCCACTTCAAATTTAAGTAAATATTAAATCAATCTGGGGTGCAAATAGTATTGCTGCTTCACAGCATTGCAATTTATTAGTGAGAACAAGAACAACCCAAACTCCTAACCAAAATATTAACAGCAAAAGCTCAGCTGATTCATTAAATTGTCTGTTTTTAAAGCTGTACTGGTGGGACCTGAGGTTACATACAGTATATTTTGGCTGGAGAGATCCTTCCGTGTGTAAGAATTTTCTGGGTTTTTTTGCATCTAGTAAATCGGATGGAGCCTTGGTAAATTCCACGCTCGTGCTCTAAAGCAGAAGTGTTTTGGGTACATACCTAATCTCTGTCATTTGTCAGAACGTTATGGCTAGCGCTGTGGTTAAAACACTTGTAGAATTAATCAGTATTATTTTAAGCAGCTGAGAATATGACAAAATAACACTGCAGAGCAGCAAAATCAGGGGTATTAATCAAGACGTTCTGTGACTAATGTAACCTGAGTAGAATCCAAACAGATGAGTATGATGCATCCAATTCCATAACGGCGTGGTAATTAAAATTGCAAAGGTTTGACTTTTCTTGAAGATGTCCTTTGCGACTGTATCCAAGAATTCATTCCTCCTTTGTGAGTCTCGATGGCAAATGCTGACGGTGTCCTGACTCAGTCTGACTGGGTTCTTGGCAGATGGCTAATGCATTTTCTGACATAAATCACTGATTAGTAATGGGGAAGGGGAGCTGGAATACTTTAGCTTGCAACACTGGGGTCAACCATAACACCTCTAATGCAATCTATACTCCATTTCAGAGTGTGCATATGTAATGCAATATAATAGTGAGGTTTATCCAGCTGTTGAGGATAATTACAACAGCTAAATCTCAGTGGAATCTGTTTCCTTGCAGTTATATATGGTAACACCAACTGAGAATATTCTTCAGAATCAAGGTTTCTGCAACTTAAAATGATGATTGACGTCAGCAAAATTCAATTGAGCAATCTTAGACTTCTGGATCTTTAATCTTTCAAATTTCTTTTCTGAAAAACAGAACCCAATTACATACATTAAAAAAACAGTAAAAAATGAAACAACATTTTGGTAATACTTTGGCAGATCAGACAACATGTCACATGGAAAAACAAGGTTAATATTTTGTGCAAATGACCCTTCATCAGAATTGGCACATTAGATTATGACAAAATTCAGCAGAGATTTAGTTCAATTTCTGATCCATAGCAAATATATATTTTACAATTATGAACATATGAGAGGCACAGATAGGCAGAGTTCTTTTCCCTGCGTGGAAATGGCAAATAAATGAGGGGATAGATTTACGGTGAGGGGAAAGTGTAAAGGAGATTGCGAAGCAAGATTTTTCTAAAAATATAGTGTGGCGGGTGCCTGGAACATGCTGCCGGAGTAGTGTTGGAGGCAGACAGTGACATTTAAGAGGCAGTTAGACAGAACATGACAAGGGGGGGATATGGATCAAATTAAATTTTAATTATGTTTGGCACAAACATTGCTGGCAGAGGGCCCTTTCCCGTGCTGTAATTTTCAATGAACAAAACTGGTCCAAGTTCTTCAAGGAACACTTGTATGGAAATCACCATTGAGCAACCAAGATTCTGCAAGGAGCCTTGAATCCTAGTTCTTCCTTACCTGTAAGTTCCGGTATTTGTTTGCTAGATCCACATTAGTTCGCCCTTTCTGGAATGGATATGACCATAGAATAGAATTCCAGTGATAGCCCATTTTCAATACTCCTTCTAGCAAGTAGCCAATTTCCTTCTTTGTGAAATCCTTACGATGCCTTCTTTTCTTTGATTGTCTTACTCCCACTGCGTATTCACAGATGTCTGAATGCTTTATCAAAAGAGGAAGATTATTTGGTTTGCTGCACCAATGTCAACAATCAACAGCGTGCTCAGAAATCAGACCATTCCCACATAGTCTGTCCCTTTGATTATGGGAATAAAGGTCCTACGCTGTGGCTGCTTTCGAGGGAAAATTTGATTGTTGAAAGTGCAGTCATTGATATTAAGTTTTGGACCTTCCTGCCTGTGCCAGCAGGAAGAAGATGTTGAGTGATTTACAGGGCAACTCAATATGTAATAGAACATTGTCTTCACCTCATCAGCAAACGGGTCTTTCCTCTAAGATTGTGCATGCATTGGTTATCATGCTCACCACTATGTTAGTAGAATATGCACACCTAGACCGATCCATTAGCTGTCATGTACATGCCGAAGATGTGACGAGATCCTACTTGACGGTAGGCTTTTTCTTTAGGTATGAAACACGAAATATGCTGTGTCAGCAAATCATAGTTTAGTTGCTCCAGGGAGTTACTGCTATTGGTTTTTGAGCTGGAGATCGAACAGTACAGCACAGGAACAAGCTCTTCGGCCCACTATGCCTGTGCCAAACGATGCCAAGACCAACTCTTATCTGCCTGCATGCAATCCATAACCCTCGACTGCTTCCATATCCATGTGTCTATTCAAAAGTCTCTTAAACACCACTATCGTACTTGTATTTCAGGCACTCTGTGCCTCAGCTCCTTTAAACTTTGTGGTTCTCACCTTATATCTATGCCTTTTATTGACTATTCCAAAAGACAATCTGTTTTTATAGTAACACTGATTGTGAGATAAACATTTGCTAAGGTTCACCAGACTGATTCCTGGGATGTCAGGACTTTCATATGAAGAAAGACTGGATAGACTTGGCTTGTACTCGCTAGAATTTAGAAGATTGAATGGGGATCTTATAGAAACTTACAAAATTCTTAAGGGGTTGGACAGGCTAGATGCAGGAAGATTGTTCCCGATGTTGGGGAAGTCCAGGACAAGGGGGTAAGAGGGAAATCTTTTAGGACCGAGATGAGAAAAACATTTTTCACACAGAGTGGTGAATCTCTGCAATTCTCTGCCACAGAAGGTAGTTGAGGCCACTTAATTGGCTATATTTAAGAGGGAGTTAGATGTGGTCCTTGTGGCTAAAGGGATCAGGGGGTATGGAGTGAAGGCAGGTACGGGATACTGAGTTGGATGATCAGCCATGATCATACTGAATGGCAGTGCAGGCTCGAAGGGACGAATGGCCTACTCCTGCACCTATTTTCTATGTTTCTATGTTCTTTTAATAATTCCCCACCTCCACTTTATGTTCACATGAAAGGAATGTCAGATTTAAATGACAGTACCTCCAATCAAGAGAAACAGTGTTAATGTTTCATATTGATGACCTTTTTTTATCATAACTCTCAGGTGAAAGTTCCAATGTCCTAGCAGAGTCATTGTGGCACAGAGCTATACAGCATGGAAACAGGACCAACGTGTCCGTGCCAACCAAGTTAACAATCAGACCTGTCCCATTTACCTGAATGCACCTGTCCAAATGTCTTTTAAATGTTGTAATTTTATCCATTGGCACCATTTCCTCTGGCAGTTTGCTCAACATACCCATCACCCTCTGTGTGAAAAAGTAGCTTGTCTTTGCCATGTCAAATGTTTTCCCTCTCGCTTTAAATCCATGCCTTCTATTTTAGATTCCCCTACCCTGAGTAGAAAACTGTGACCATTCACCTTATCTATTCCCCCCATGATTTCATATCGTTTTCTAAGGCTGCCCCTCAGTTCCTACACTACTGGAGATAAAGCCACGGCCTATCCAGTCATTCCTTATAATGCAAGCTCACCAGACCTGGTAACATCCTTGTGAATCTTTTTGAGCTTAATAACATCCTTTCTATAGCTAGGTGTAAAGGTTCAAAAGGTTCAATGGTCTGTTTATTGTCATGTGTACCAATTAACGTACAGTGAAATTCGAATTACCATACAGTCCTACTAAAAAACACATCACTATATAACAGTTAACATAACCATCCACCACAACGGATTCCACATTCCTCTGTTAAGGAAGGCAATAAAGTATAATCTTCATCCTCCTTATTCTCCCATGGTTGGGGCAGTCGAACTGGGGTGATTGAAGTTCCCACAGGACGAAGCCCCCGCCTTGGGGCGATCGAAGCTCCCATGGAGGGGCGATCGAAACTCCCATGTTGGGGCGGTCGAAGCTCCTGCAGTTGGAGCTCCCAAAGTCAGTCTCTAACCAGGGACTGCGAGCTCTGCGCTGCTAAAGTCTGCAGCCACCCGCGGTTGGAGCTCCGAGGTCGATCCCTACAGGGATCGCCAGCTTCATGGTGGTAAGTCCACATGCTCCTGCGGTTGGAGCTACCAAAACTGATCTCCAGCAAGCGGTCACCAACTCCATGATGTTATACCGCAGTGCGGATGGAGATACAATACGGAAAAAAATTGCATCTCCGTCGAGGTAAGAGATTTTAAAAAGTTTCCCCCAACCCCCCCCCCATATAAAACAAGCTAAAGAACACTAAAACATCCATTTAACACTTACTATAAAACAACAAAAAAGGAATTGACTAGGACTGCAAACAATCTTTCAATGAGTCTAATTTAAAAGTTCTGATCGACTAAAATATTAGCTGTGTTTCTCTCACCGATATTGTCTAACCTATTGGCAATTCCCAATATTTTCCGTTGCTTTTAGGAAAGCGGAGGAAATGGTAGGTGCAAATCAGTTCTTGTTGTCCACACCAGCCTCTAACTTTCAACCTTACATTGCACTAAGAACTTTGAGTGTCTCTAACAAAGGGTTGACCTCATGCAACCCCACTTTCATTTCTTCTGGCACATGAGTATCCTAATGTTGTATTGAAAAATGTACTTTTTCAATATTTGGACAGAGCAAACAGGATTTCAGCTTACACCAAACAAGCAATTAGCTATTCTTTTTTTTAGTTCAGCTTATTGTCATGGCAGGTGTTTGATGGAGATGTCAGAAAATTTGGCTATAATTTTAGTTGTACGTGATTGCATGTGTTTATAGGACGAAATACAGAAGCTTTATGGCTCTTCTGGTTAATGGTGAATGTAGATGTGGCTCCAGAGTCACACAATTATGAATACCACCAGAGACCCAGGTTCGATCCTGATTGCGGGTGCTTGTCTGTACGGAGTTTGTACATTCTCCCTGTGACCTGCATGGGTTTACTCCAAGATCTTCTAATTCCTCCCACACTCCAAAGACGTACACCTTTGTTGGTTAATTGGGTTGGTGTAAATATAAATTGTTCTCAGTGTGTGTGCGTGGGATAGTGTTGTGTGCATGGATCGCTGGTCGATGTGGACTCGGTTGCCGAAGGGCCTGTTCCACGCTGTATCTCTAAACTAAACTAAATCTTAATTGAACCATACAAACAAGGTAGTTATACCCAGAATTAAGGCAGAGAACAAGAATTCCTGTTGATTCCTTGATGCCTTGAATCATGTTTCACAAGCGGAATCAGTATGATCCATTAATCTGTAATAGATGATTCAAGGCTTCAACTCAACAGGAATTCCTTTGCTATGAAAACCTAACAGCAAACAAACCTTGCCATCATCGAAGGAGTAAATATGATCCTGAAATCTTCTTTTACTATCGACCAATGGAGTAAATAAGTTTCTTCTGTCTTGTGGCTGGTATTTCTGATCTGCAAAGAAATCATCCATATTGCAGTAAGGTGCAAACATCATCAGCGTTTAATTGTCATATGTACCAAGAACGGAATAAATAAATTCTTACTTGCACAACACCACAGGCCTATATAAACATAAAACACATATATAACAAATAACAAGCTAAAGAAAAATCAATAAACAAATAACCCCAATACTTGTTCAAGAAATCTTGGTCCTTAGTGCAACAAATACAGCCCATAGTTGATAATTTAGTTAGTGTTTTGTCATGTTCAAGAGCCCAATGGTTGTTGCGAAGAGGCTATTCTTGAACCTTGCAGTCCTGGTTTTCAGACTCTTATACCTTCTTCCCAATGGGACAAGTGAAATAAGAGCGTGGCCAGGGTGATGTGGGTCTTGATGATGCTGGCTGCCTTTTTGAAGCAGCAACTCCAATAGAACCCTTCGATGGAACCCTTCGATGGTGCAGAGGTAAGTACCCGTGATTGACTGAGCAGTGCCATATTTTTTAAATCTACTTTGTTATGAATGGATAAGTTTATTGGCCAAATATGTACACATACAAGGAATTTGCCTTGTATTACAATCTACCAAACTTTTCAACCACAACAATATTTTCAAGGAGAGTTTCATGAATTAATATAAGAAATTCTTCATCACCCCTAGAAGACCTAATTTTAATTTTAGGGTGATACCCTCTTGTTCTGATTGCTTTACCTGCGGGGTTTGTTTCTCTACTATTATAACAAGTGTTGTTTTGGTGACGGTACTAGCCAGCATCTCCAATAAGTTAAAATGAATTTTTCAAATTGTTAGACTTTTTAATATTACTAAAGTTTAAACATTAAAATGTATTACTTAAGGTCAGACCTTTACATAAAGCAGCTTATAGGATGACGATCTGCCATTGACAGCAACAGCAGGGAATGATATATACACCCGCATGCTTTTGCTTAAAAAAAAAAATTATTCTAATCATCTTTCAATCACTCACAACATCCAATTTACTTCTATATTTAATTAAATGATACCCAATCAGTCCCAGAATAATTTGGTGTATCTATACAGCAAACTCTCCAACGACAATAAATATTCTCTGGGTATGACATCTGAAACTGAACACAAATACTGCTTTATCGCGATTTAGTGATACAGTGGAAAATAATTCAATAAAGGCTGCATTCAATTAGATCAGCTTTGTACTGGGAACACAAGCTCAATTTGACCCCTATCCGTCCTTGAATGAAAGAGGGAATAGCTGTTCAGAGTTACTTGCAGATTGCTATGGAAATATATGTACCTGTGGACCCTGCATGAGTATGAGATTGGATTGTTAAGATTTATGGGGCTACTTCCACAAAATGCCACCTCTGTGTCTTGTGTGTGGTTAGAAATGTGTGAAATAATTCTAACATTTTTAATCCATTAATTGCAAATAACTGCAGATTTGCGCAAGCAGGAATGTGTGTGAGGATGAACATAATGTGTACTAGAATAATATGTAGTTAAATTAAACAATATGCTTGAGGCCTACAATGCAAATTGGATTAAGGACTGGTTTCTTTGATAACAATTCTGACTCATCAGGAGTCACACAGCATGGAAACAAAAACAAGCCCGGTCTGAAGAAGGGTTCCGCTGAGTTACTCCAGCATTTTGTGTCTACCTTCGATTCAAACCAGCATCTGCAGGTCTTTCCACAATTCTTTCCTACACATAGAAACAAGCCCGTCAGCCCAACTCAAAAGTGCCTACCTACGTTTAAAATGAATGAAGGGTGATGCTTTTCATTCTGTAATAAAACTTCCCACTTTGCTTTACATTCCATCCCTTGGACTCCATAAAGTCTTTCCGTGTTTGAAATCCACTGAAAAGATTCCTGAGCAGAAACCCAAAGATTTGCCAAAAACAGCCGCCAAGAAGGGCGCAAAGAAAGCTTTGCCGAAATCTGCAGGGAAAGAGGGCAAGAAGCACAGGAGGTCGAGGAAGGAGAGTTACGCCATCTACATCTACAAAGTGATGAAGCAGGTTCACCCGGATACCGGCATCTCCTCCAAGGCCATGGGCATCATGAACTCGTTCGTCAATGATATTTTCGAGCGTATCGCGGACGAGGCTTCCCGCCTGGCGCATTATAACAAACGGGCGAACATCAGCTCCCGAGAGATTCAGACCGCCGTACGCCTGCTTCTTCCCGGGGAGCTGGCCAAGCATGCCGTGTCGGAAGGGACCAAGTACACCAGTTCCAAATAAAGATCCACACATTGTTGAAAAAACACCTTGGACTCCATAAAACATAACAATGCTGGTGTGACCCCTTCTATGAGACTACATCTCGGATTGTTTCTCTACTTTTCAAGCAATTTTTTAAGCATTTCATCCTGAGTTTTAAACAGCATCTCAGCTTTCCTGTTTTCTTTCCTTCACTAATTTGCTCCTTAAATCTCTTGCTATATATCAATCTAGACATTTCACTTGACCTTTGTGTTCTTATTGTAATTATCAATAAAAAGAGAATCTTTGATCATTTTCATCATGTTCCTTCTACCCCCCAACAATCAAGATGAACTCTTTACATGCAAAATCTTGTTCATAAAACATTTACCACTGCAAATTAAAAATTCCCACATTCAAATTTGGTGGTCAATACTCATCACAACCGCCCTTCCGAACAAAATTTTGTGAATATTGCCACGTCCCACAAGTATCTTTACTCAGTCATAGCCATTAAGCATACAGCACAAAACAGATACTTCGGTCTGTCCTTTATCTGTGCACTGTTGATGGCTTAATTATAATCATGTAGATAGTGTAAAGAGAAAGATACTAGAGTGAAGAATATAGTGTTACAGCGATATAGCATTAAAGTTACATAGTGCAGATTTTAAAAAGTCCAAGGGCCTAAGGCAGTGGTTCTTAACTTTTTTGGCATACGAATGCGCATACACAAACAAAATACTGTATGTGGTCTGTACCTTTGTTAGGTTCCTAAAAATGGGCTCAACAAATGGATATGTTATTTATGATTTCCTTCATGATCCCCGGTAAAGCCCCAAATGACCCCCTCCATGAGGGTCCCGACCCCCAGGTTAAGAACCACTAGCCTAAGGGCTACAAAGAGTAGGTTGGAAGATTGGGACTACACTCTTAGCATATGAGAGGGCAGTTCAGCAGTCATATCATAGCAGGGAAGAAGCTAATCCTGAATCTGAGACTGTAATCACCTGTAGATTTCCTGTATGTGGAACTAGCAGAAAGGAATCGGGTCTGGGGCTTCTCAGTCATAATCATATTGAATGGCAAGGCAGGCTTGATAGGTCGGTGGCCTAATTATTTTCCTATTTCATTGAGTTATTACCATACTCTGACTTCACTCCCTGGAAATTTATCAATAGAACAACATGTTTATCAATTCCTTTAAAAGCTTTTTCAAGATATGTGTTTAATATCAGATTTCATGAGGTTTTATGAGACACATGGATATGCATGAATGGAGAGATATGGAGCACTTGAAGGAAGAGAGATTTAGTTTAAGTAGTCATCATGTTCAGCACAGATATCATGGGCCGAAGAGCCTGTAGCTTTACTGTTCTATATTCAGTTTTAGAAAACCTCTCCTTCTCTTCATGGTTTCTGTTCGCCCAATTTAATTTTATTTGTGATGTTTTTTAAGGATCATAGACAAATTTAAGTTATTGCAGTATTGACTTTTTAGTTGCAGTCTGTCAAGAACACAACAAAATCTGAAAACAGTACGAAACGTTATAGCTATGCAGTTGTAACATAATCATCTAAAAAGGTTAAAGCTCTGTAGTCCATCAGCATTATTTATAGTTTGCCTTTTAGCTAGAAGCAGTTCATTTCCTTTTACTCAGCTAACCAGCTGAGCCTCTATGACCACCTGCTCCCCTGTCATTACAGTGAAAATTTCAAGTCTCGTTTTGCAGCAGCAGTGTTTCTACTTCTAAAACATTCCTCTTTGTAGTAAAACTGTGATTATATTGTCCGCTAAGTAAGCATACTTAAATATCACTTTTAGTAGGCAAGCTGGCCTAGCGTTTGACAGTTCAAGGACATTGTTTTCAAAGTCAATTTAAGATACCTCTTAACAGATTGTGATTTTATCTTCCCCTCCTCCAATTCAGTCAAAGAAACAATTTACAAAGATAGACACAAAAAGCTGGAGTAACTCATCGGGACAGGCAGCATCTCTGGAGAGGACGAATGGGTGACGTTTTCGGGTCGAGACCCTTCTTCAGACAATTTACGAAGCCATCTAAATGGCCAAAGGAACACACACTAATTTCAGGAATTTGTGCTTTTAATATTGAGCTTCATCTGCTCGGAGTACAAATCGCAAATTATACACGCCCCACGATCATTTAAGGTATTGATTGAGACATTAGACCAAAGCCCTGGCCACCCTGTCAGGTGGAACCAATATAAAAAATATATATATTACTAGTTAATTACCTCGTCACAATTTGAGGTATTAACACACTGTTGCATTTACTATTTTATAACAAAACCATTATAAGATCTTAGCAGATAATAAACTTTAAACTTTATTATCTGCCATGATCTTATGTTGTTTTTGAATTTTGGAAAGCATCGTAATTCCTTAGTTCCAGGTGCTTGACTTATACGATCGTCATCAAGAAATAATTTCATATACTGTTCAATTTGTCTGAAGATTTGCATTGTAAGTGTCCTTTTTAAATTATTTTGTGTAAAATAGTTTATCTATATCCTACATTAATTAATGATTAACATATTACTGGTTTCATCTTAGCATCACTTAACAACATAATTGTCTGAATTTAGCTTTTCCTTAATTAATAAACTTTTATACTTTCACTTCTCTGTATGTCTAATATGTTATTTTCAATCTGAACTTAGTCAAATGCTCTTTCTATTTTAATTGAGCAGTTTCCTCTAACTTGAATTCCACTGGGCAGCTGTATGGTTTAACATTCTGTGACGTCACAGTGAAATGCTTTGTTTTGCATACCTAGGGCGCCGACAAAGTATCCCTTTTTTTGCCCCAATTGTCCCCCATCAACCCCCTTAGCTCTCAATGCCCATCGCACCCCCCCCCCACCCTTAGTTCTTGGCAAACGCACCCATGCCAGGCCCCCCTCCTTTGTTCTCCACGGCCCTCCACTCCATGTCCGCCTTTGTCCTCGGCGGTCCCCCTTTACAACCTCGGGACTCCAGACTTCTACCTCGGGCTTCCTAAATCAGGCCTCTGGGCCCAGAGCTTGGGCTTCCGACATCGAGACTCCAACAACCGGGCTGATCTCACCCACTTGGATACTGCTCCATTACAGGATAGTTCTCACCGATGAAATCTCTGGAATTGTTAACATAACATTGAATCTAAAATGTCTGGATTCCTTTCAACTTCATTCTCTCATCTTATTTTCAAGATCAGATGCAGAAAGTTACATTGATCAGCTCACATTTTGTTCTATTCACTTTGTTAGTTCTGATCACTTTTCTCAGTTCATTACAATTTAGTTTATTATCACGTGTTCCGATGAACAATGAAAAGCTTTTTGTTGCGTGCTATCCAGTCAGCAGAAAAGCAAAACATGATTACAATCAAACCATTTACAATGTATAGATACATGATAAAGGAATAACATTTATTGCAAGGTAAAACCAGCAAAGTACGATTAAGGATAGTCCAAGGGTTACCAATAACATAAATATTAGTTCAGCACTGCTCTCTGGTTATGGTCGGATGATTCAGTTGCCTGATAACATCTGGGAAGAAACTGTCCCTGAATCTGGAGGTGTGTGTTTCTACACTTCTATACTTCGTGCCTGATGGGAGACGGGAGAAGAGCGAGTGTGCTGATATGCTGCTGGTCTCGTCGAGGAAGTGTGAGGAATAAATTGAGTCAATAGAATGGAGTAAACACAGATTAGTTTGTGTGATGGTCTGGGCTGCGTCCACAATTTGCTGCAAATCCTTGCAGTCTTGAATGGATTTGTTCCCAAACTAAACTGTCATTAATCCTGATAAAATGTTTTCTATGGTGCATCTGTAGAAGTTGGTAAGAGTTGTTGGGGACATGTCAAACTTCCTAAGCATACGCAGGAAGTTTGTGTGCTTTCTTGGTCGTTGCTTCAATATGGGTGCTCCAGGAGAAATTGTTGGTGATATTGACTCCTAGGAATTTGAAGTTTTCAACCATCTCTACTTCGGCACCGGCAATGCAAATTAGGGTGTGTGTTTGCACTTCCTGAAGTCGATCACCATCTCCTTTGTCTTGCTGACATTGAGAGGTTGTTGTCTCGACACCAGGAGTCGAGGATCTCGATCTCCTTCCTGTACTCCGTCTCATCATTATTTGATACATGGCCCACAATGGTGGTATAGTCTGCGAATTTGAATTAGATTTGTACATGGCTGCACAGTCGTGTTTTTACAAGTTGTAAAGAAGGGGGCTGAGAATGCATCCTTGTGGAGTACCAGTGTTGGGGATTATCATAGAGGATGATTAGTCCCCTATCCTCACTGATTGGGGTCTGTTGCTCAATAAGTTGAGGATCCAGTTGCAGTGATGAGTGCTGACAACAAATCCCATGAGTTTGGTGATAAGCTTAGATCGTTAAATGGTCTGACGTAGATGTCTCTCTTATCCAAGTGTTCCAGGGATGAATGTAGGGCTAGGGCAACGGCATCGTCCTTGGACCTGTTGCGATAGGTGAACAGGTTCTCAAAAACCTCTCTAATTTTTTAAACCACATGAAATAATTTGAGTCACATGATTTTATCATGTAAACAAACAAAACTTGCATAAAGTATCATCTTTTGATTTCTTATCTCCTTCAGTGATAAAAGGTAATAAACACAAGTTACTGACCACCACCAGTGATGCTTAGAGACAGATATTCTGTGCATCTGTTAGGAAAGCTATGGCAGGGATAGAAGCAAAGGTAAGAGCTGTAGCAAATAAAATGAAGGAAATAATTTCAGAAGTAGAAAAGGTTATATTTTCTTGGCCTAGACAGACTGAGGTAAATAAAATTAAATAACTTTGATTAAAAAAACAAAATTGGAAGCACATTTGCAACCACATCTAACAAAGATCAAGGACTTTGAGAAAGGAGGAGGAAATTACTATTAAAGTAAGTCCAAGAGCCATTTGCATTTATCTGAGGGGGCGTTTGCTCTACCTGCTGCCAAAAGCCTCGTCAATAGTGAAATAACTTACCTACAATCTCAGAGTAGTCACTAATACAAATGTGGCATCAGAATATTAAAGACAGAGATTATTTCTAGTGATACAAAACCATAGACAATATGAAGCCAAAAAATACTGCCAAAATTGCTACTCCACTGAAATATCAGAGGTTCATCACAGTCCAGTTCACATTGGTATAAATGATGCATTGACTTCCCGAAAATTGTCAATCTGATACAATCTGAGCAGTTTAACATACATGAATGAATCATTCGTACATAAAACAAATACGAACAAAATTATATGCAAGACCTCTCATGGGGGCATAACAGCAGTTTTACAAAGTGCCTTTAATGCAGAGAAATGTCCCAAGGCGCTTTAAGGAAGTAAAATCAGGTCTCTTAAAAAAGCTGATATCAACCCATAGAGGAATATCGAAGATAGACAAAAGTGCTGGAGAAACTCAGCGGGAGCTGCAGCATCTGTGGAGCGAAGGAAATAGACAACGTTTTGGGCCAAAACCCTTCTTCAGACTGAGCAGAGGTGTTCACCAAGCCTACGCTTGGTCCGCATTAACCAACCTGATCTCCCTGTGGCTCAGCACTTCAACTCCCCCTCCCATTCCGAATCCGACCTTTCTGTCCTGGGCCTCCTCCATGGCCAGAGTGAGCACCACCGGAAATTGGAGGAGCAGCACCTCATATCCCGCTTGGGCAGTTTGCACCCCAGCGGCATAAACACTGACTTCTCCAATTTCCCTCCACCCTACATCAGAAGGGTTTCGGCCCGAAAACGTTGCCTATTTCCTTCGCTCCATAGATGCTGCTGCACCCGCTGAGTTTCTCCAACACTTTTGTCTACCTTCGATTTTCCAGCATCTGTAGTTCCTTCTTATCTACAGAGGAATATAATCAGAAGAATTACTAAAAGTTACATCAAAGAGGTGGGTTTCAAGGTTTAAGGAGGCATTTCTAGTGATTATGGATACCAAAGAAGGGCAGGGCATAACATTTTTTTTTAAACTTTCATATAGTGGGAATGGAAATTATCTAGTAAGTCAATTATTACAGGAATGACGAGTAACTTGGATATGATGCATGGTAGGTAAGAGGTTAACCAAGAGGGCAATGTAATACTGCTGTCAAGTTTGGAATTGATTGTGTTACAAATGAATGTATTAGGGGTAATTGTCAAAGAAATGATGGACAAACAAGGCAGACAGGAATAAAGATTATGGGAAAGCAATTGAAAAGCAAATGCTGCAAATATTGAGAATATTTCAATTAGTATATTTCCAGCATATATTTTACTCTCCTGTTTCCCTTCATCTCTTTCTGTTTACATTTCCACCAGACATATCATCCGCAAGTGATCACAATTTGCATCATTCATTATCTCCTGGTCGCCACCCTATCACTGGCATTCCCTTTGTTATCTCCACATAGTCCTTTTCTCAACAAATTAATATGCACTTATTTTCTAACTATTTCTGGTTCTGATCAAAGGCCATTGCTTGAATCATTAACTCTTTATCTCTTCACAGATGCTGCCAGAACTGCTAATTCCGGAATGTTCTTTTTATATTATTGAAAGTTGTTTAAGGATCAAATAAAATGCCAGCTGTGTGAAAAAAAGATAAATACATTACAGGGAAGGCGATAGGCAATGCCTGGATTGTTGGATAAAGGGAAGATAGTATCTCAGAGCAATGTGTGAGTCCTTCACATTTCAATTGGGGTGGGACAATGCAGAATGATAAATATAAGCAATGGTGAGGTAGGGACATTCTGCAGAAATGTCTGATAAATCTCTCTTCAAACTTAGAGACTCCTCTTTTTTTTCTGATGTGGGTTTGGTTTGTTACCTTTGGTTTTAAAAGCAGCAGCTGGGGTGCTGTCCCACTTCATTGCATTATCATAACAAGGTCAGGAAAAGGATTTCCAAAGTGTTCATCTTCATCCCTTGCAAGATGAATGGTTCGAACAGTGCAGTGTACTTTACAGGCTGCTCTGATGCTCGTCACCACTTAGCTTTTTTACTCTGCTCAATAATCTATTGATTACATAGTGAGTCACAGATTACTTTAAATTCCTAGCTTTAATAATCTTTAAAAGTATAAAACAATCAATTAAATCTGAAGGAATTCCTAGATTTAATGATCATTAAAATTATAAAATTATAAAGGAAAAACTACAGACCTTTATTTTCTAGATTTGTGTATTTTCTACATTGGGAACTCGTATCAGGAAATCTTTATCTGCAGAGAATAGTGCGTTCGGCTGAACACACTATGGAAACTACACTCGCCCCTCTGCAGGAACTATACATCAGAAGGTGCAGATCTAGAACCAGCAACATTATGGTGGACCCCTTCCACCCCAGCTAAGGTCAGGCAAATGCTTCTGCTGTCACGCTGTGAAAACAGAGAGGATGATACGGAGTTTCTTCCCACAGGCCATTACAACTGTAAACTCTTATCTCACCACGGACTAACTTACTGCACCAAATTACTGTTGTGTTGTGTCTTTTTAAAATTGCTCGGGGTTTTTCTCACCAATATGTAATTACTGATTCTGTTCTATTCTGTTTTGTAGTTTTTTTGCATATTCCACAGGTATTGCCACCTTTCATTTCACTGCACATCTTGTCTGCGTATGTGACAAATAAACTTGACGTGACTTAACTCGTGATTGATTACCTGCCATTTCTCAGATTTAGTATCCATTAATAAAGTGCACCAAAGCTCTCAATTTGGTTCTCTTATTCAAGTTCTCAATTTGGAATATTTAACAGAACATTAACTTTATTAAAAAGTTTAATCAGAATTTGATATAGGAAAATATACTACCACATATAGCTTTACTGATTTGAATATTTTGTTTGCATTTTTTCCCAATTTGCGTGACCTTGTTCGATAGTTGCTTTAAACTGAGTTGTAGCCTCTCTTTGCTGTCTGGGGAAAGCGATAATGTCTGATGCAGATTTCTTTATTGGTGGCAAAAGAAAACCGGCATACAATGTACATTTTTTCTCTTATTAGCAGTGATGTAGGAAGTTGGAAACAAAGGAAAAGAAACAATGCCTTTGGCCGTTTAGTTTGTTGAAGCTCATTGTCAATAATCACTGGTACCATTGCTGGGCTATTCAGAGCACTGTTCAGAATTGAGAGTCAAGAGTCAAGAGAGTTTTATTGTCATGTGTCCCAGATAGGACAATTAAATTCTTGCTTGCTGCAGCACAACAGAATATGTAAACACAATACAGAACAGGAGATAAAAGTTCAGTGTGTCTATATACCATAGACCACATATATACACAATAATTAAACAGATAAAGTGCAATAGGCTGTTATTGTTCAGAGTTTGTTTGATGGCGAGTTTAATAGCCTGATATCTGTGGGGAAGCAGCTGTTCCTGAACCTGGATGTTGTGACTCCATTCCACATTGATTGTGGAATGGAGTCACAGGTTGGTAAGGATTTTCTTCCAAAAGAATATGGATGAACCATTTGAATCTTTGCAACTTTAAATACTTACAGATTAAAACATGAATTCAAATTGCCAAGCAGTCAAGATTACATTTAACTTCATGTCCTATATATTATTTGCATTTTGCAAAAAATATCAATTGTTATTTCCATAACATAACCATTACTTTACAATTATCCTCAATGACCATTCCCAAAAAGAAAATATATTGTCTTTGGATAAAAAACTTAGCATATGTCTTCAAAAGGGTGAAATAGCAAAGATCTGCCAATTGGAGTATAATAAGAAAAAACATGAAACTCAATTTTAGCAGAAAAATAAAAAGCATGTAGGAGACTGCAGATGCTCTGGGCATTTTATCTGAATGGTGAGAGACTTCACAGCTCTTAAGATGTCAAAGTATATGATTCATAAAAAAATTAAGTGAATGCATTGGCCTAATCACTGCAATAGGCTGCTTGGCTTGCGAAAAAGATTTAAGGGGGACACTACTTAAAAATTTGGGGGTTACCTATTAGAAGAGAGCGATAAACAAAAATATTTTATTTCAGGCCATCAATCTTTGGAACACGCTTCCTCAAAGGCAGGTAGAAATAGAGTCTATGAATATTCTTTCAGCAGCACTAGATAAAAACTTGACAAGGAAGTGGGTGAAAGGTTATTGCAGGACTTGAGAGTACTGAGTTGAGGTTATAATCAGATCAGCCATGACTTTATGTAATGCCACTGCTTTGACTGTGCACTGATGCTAATGCCTCTTCCCTATCTCTTCCATCTCCCACCCCTCATCTTTATTGACTCCTTTACAATGTCTCCCACCCATTTCTCATTTTCCCTTGGTTTTCTCACGACTTTTAATAGGCTTCTCTTCACCATGCTGCTTTGACTCAATTTCGTCCTGCCACGAAACAGCTTTTAGTCTTAGTCCTTCATGTACAACAAACTGGAATATTAATTAGCCATTCATTAAAAACCAATTGCTTTCAGTGGGAAAAGAGTGAATATTTTTGACAGCATGAAAATTGGAAATTGAAAGTTCACATATAAACAATTGAATACATGCACAGTTTAAATCCATCATATGATTTCCACACTATCATATGATTTCTAATATTATCTATCCTTCTGATGTTTGAGTGGGACAAAATCAATATCTAAATGCATTGATGCTGAATATACATCTCTCTAAGGAGATGTAGTGCCATCTTTTAGTTTAGTTGTATGACAGAAACAATTGATTATTTTAAAGTTAGATGTATATAGATTAAAATAGGGCCATGAGAATCTGAGCGAATGTATCCTTTGATGAAAAACACATTATCTGATGAACAGATGGTGAGTAGAGAGAGCACATGAGTCTTAGCAATATGCCAACAACCAAGGCATGTGAGTGTTCTTCAGTGTTGTCAATAACATCCAAGGCCCAAGCGCCCAAAGGCCAACCCCAAAGGAGTCAAGGATGAAGGAAGAGACATCTAGGCCAGTCAACACCAAGAGGAAGAAAAATGTCAGATTTCCTTAATAAAAACACTTCATCGCATAGTGTGATACAGTCTTAGCATAGCCACAGCAAAGATAAAAAGGCCCAATCAACAAGGACCCTGAAGTGGAAAACAGATTTATTTTGCTGGAAATTAGACATGTATTTGGAGAAACTACTGCCCTGAAAGTGCTCACAGAAAATAGTTGGCACCTTGCAACTCCAAAACTGTCGTCTGGTGCAGCATCTCATGTCCATCCAACTAAAGCCTTTGTTACACCTGTGGCGGCACTGGGTGATGGGCCACGCACTGTACATAACCTTCGGCTCTTTGGGGGGTCACGTGTCACGGTGACGAGAGATAGGGGTCGCGGGTGCCCCGCGGGAGTATTTAAGGGTTAATCGTGTGCGCACAGGGTTGGTGAGTGAGGACAATTAGTGTAGTAATAAAGAACCAGTATTTCAGACAAACTTCGTGTCTGCCTCATTTTTTAACGGACCAATCCGCATCCGCTACATTTGGTGACCCCGACGTGATACCAAATGAAGCAGACGCAGAGTTGTCTGTTAAAGAACAAGGCAGACATGAAGTTTGTCCGAAATACTGGTTCTTTATTCCTACACTAATTCTCCTCTCACCAACCCTGTGCGCATGCAATTAACCCTTAAATGCTCCCCAGGGGCACCCGTGACCAAACCGTGACCCCTATCTCTTGTCACCGGGATACGTGACCCCCCAAAGAGCCGAAGGTTATGTACAGTGCGTAGCCCATCACCCAGTGCCGCCACACACCTATAAAAATATATTACAGTAGCCTATATGTACAGCGCCCTCAATGTTTGGGACAAAGACACATCATTTCTTTATTTGCCTCTGTACTACACAATTTGAGGGTTGTAATAGAAAAGAAAATCACACATGGTTAAAGTGCACATTGTCAGATTTTATTAAAGGGTATTTTTATACATTTTGGTTTCACGATATAGAAATTACAGCTGTGTTGTACATAGTCTCCCCATTTCAGGGCACCATAATGTTTGGAACACATGGCTTCACAGGTGTTTGTAATTGCTCAGGGGTGTTTAAATGCATCCTTAATACAGTTATAAGAGAGCTAACAGCACCTAGTCTTTCCTCCAGTCTTTCCATCACATTTGGAAACTTTTATTGCTGCTTATCAACATGAGGACCAAAGTTGTGCCAATGAAAGTCAATGAAGCCATTGTGAGACTGAGAAACAAGAATAAAACTGTTAGAGACCTCAGCCAAACCTTCGGATTACCAACATCAACTGTTTGGAACATAATTAAGAAGAAAGAGCACTGGTGAGCTTACTAATCACAAAGGTACTGGCAGGCCAAGGAAGACCTTCACAGTTGATAACAGAAGAATTCTCTCTATAATAAAGAAAAATCCCCAAACACCTGTCCGACAGATCAGAAACACTCTTCAGGAGTCAGGTCTGGATTTGTCAATGACCCCTGTCTGCAGAAGACTTCATGAACAGAAATACAGAGGCGACACTGCAAGATGCAAGCCACTGGTTAGCTGTAAAAATTGGATGGCTAATTTACAGCTTGCCAAGAAGGGCTTAAAAGAGTAACTACAGTTCTGGAAAAAAGTCTTGTGGGCAGATGAGACAAAGATTAACATATCAGAGTAATAGCAAGAGCAAAGTATGGAGGAGAGAAGGAACTGCCCAAGATCCAAAGCATACCACCACATCTGTGAAACATGGTGGTGCGCGTGTTATGACCTGGGCATGTATGGCTGCTGAAGGTACTGGCTCACTTATCTTCATTGATGATACAACTGCTGATGGTAGTAGCATAATTAATGCTGAAGTGTATAAACACATTCTATCTGCTCAAGTTCAAACAAATGCCTCAAAACTCATTGGCCAGCGGTTCATTCTACAGCAAGACAATGATCCCAAACATACTGCTAAAGCAACAAAAGAGTTTTTCAAAGCTAAAAAATTGTCAATTCTTGAGTATCACCCGATCTGAATCCAATTGAGCACACCTTTTATATGCTGAAGGGAAACTGAAGGGGACTGCCCCCAAAACAAGCATAAGGTAAAGATGGCCGCAATGCAGGCCTGGCAAAGCATCACCAGAGAGACACCCAGCAACTAGTGATGTCCATGAATCGCAGACTTCAAGCAGTCATTGCATGCAAAAGATATGCAACAAAATACTAAACATGACTACTTTCATTTACACGACATTGCTGTGTCCCAAACATTATGGTGCCCTGAAATAAGGGGACTATGTATAAATGCTGCTGTAATTTCTACATGGTGAAACCAAAATGTATAAAAATGGCCTTTATTAAAATCTGACAATGTGCATTTTAACCACATGTGATTTTTTTCTATTACAAATCTCAAAGTGTGGAGTACAGAGGCAAATAAATAAATGATGGGTCTTTGTCTCAAACATTATGGAGGGCACTGTATTTGCCTCCTTATCCTTCAGAATCTATTCTGGCTGAATCGGCATTGACTGATGCCCACTAATTATTTCTTCCTTTTCATTGCTTTTGAATGCTGACGCTAAATCCAAGAAATAACACTTAAGGGCCTGTCCCACCAGCATGCAACTCCATGCGACGAGCGCGACCTAACGTGGTCGCTTGAGCCGTACGGCCTCGCGGGGCCGGTCCCACTTCGATCGCCGGAGCCGTATGGAGTTGTGTGGAGCTGCTCCCGACATCGCGCGGGGCTCCGTGTTCAGAAATTCCGCGCGGCAACGGCCTATCAGCCCGCAGCTGGTCGATGCATTACGCACCGCCTCGACGTCGTGCCTCTGTGTGCCTCCGTGACCCTCTCTGTGTGCCTCCGTGACCCTCTCTGTGTGCCTCCGTGTCCCTCTCTGCGTGCCTGTGTGTCCCTCTCTGTGTGCCTCCGTGACCCTCTCTGCGTGTCTGTGTCCCTCTCTATGTGTCCCTCTCTATGTGCCTCCATGACCCTCTCTGTGTGTACCTCCGTGTCCCTCTCTGTGTGCCTCCGTGTCCCTCTCTGTGTGCCTCTGTGTCCCTCTCTGTGTGCCTCCGTGTCCCTCTCTGTGTGCCTCTGTGTCCCTCTTTGTGTGCCTCCGTGACCCTCTCTAAGTGCCTCCATGTCCCTCTCTGTCCTTGCAAAATTCCTCGCGGACTTCGCTCCAACTTCACGTCACTCACCCAACCTCCGTGCGGCACCCGCTTCCGGTTTGGTCGTGCTCGCCGCATGCAGGCGCATAATGGCGGGACCGGCCCTGTACGGGGATCACTCAACCTCCGCGCGGCCCCCGCTTCCGGTTTGGTCGCGCTTGCCGCATGCAGGTCGCATGCTCGTGGGACAGGCCCTTTAACCTGCCTTTGCAAGAAACACCAGAGTAAGGGGAATGTAAATGAGCAAAGAACCAGGGTAACTGTTGCTTTCTTAACCAACCTGTTTTTTTCATTCAGAGTTTTCTTCTTTATAACATGGCATTCTTAACGTAATCGTTTCTACAACACAGCTGAACTAAGTTAAGCACAAACCTAAAAAGTATAATGAAGGTCCTAGAATCAAGAACCATACTCACTTTTTAAGTGGAAATTTTTTGTAGGTGTCGAGTTCATAGAATCTGTTTGCTTAATACAGATATCTGTGATACAAGATGTAGTTCTTCTGATTGGAGTCAAAAAAAAATCTGCAAAATAAAACAATATAAGGCTATAATGTATAAAAGGTACATTATACATACATTGCAGATAATGTATAAAATATATTAACGAGTTCTACTATCCTGATTATCACAATCGCCATAATTTAAAAACATAGTAGGACCAGTAGGCCATTGAACCCTTCATGGTATTATGGTATTCAAAATGACCATGGCTAATCATTTAAACTAAATATATCGTTCCACCTTATTCGTCTTGGCCCTTGATCCTATCAGGTCTAAAAACAGACAGCGCCAGGAAGTTGGAGCGGCAGATTTGGGACATAAATCTATCCGCTAGGGGCGCCACATTGAAGGTGCCTCTGCCTCCGCCTCTGTCTGTCCGTTTTTTTCCATCTTTTAAAAACATTTTAGTTTGTCGAACCAGTTTGTTTTGGGGATACTTTAGTTTTTCTATGTGGGGAAGGGGGAAACCGCTTCCCCGTCGCTTCCTGGCGGGGATGCGACTATTTCTCCAAGTTGCGTGGTCGTCCCCCTCCTCGCGGCCTACCACTGGATCGGAGCAGCCTTTCCTACCGGAGACCAGACCAGGGCTTCGGCGGCGCGGCGCTGGATTCACCGCGGAGCGGGCGATACCTACCTGGATCGCCGTTTGAAGCTCCGGAGCGTGGGCCTGCAGCAGCGACATCACGGAGCTGTGGTTCATGGAGCTCCCAGCGCAGGTGGCGCTGACTGACATCGCGGAGTCCTGGGGCCCTTTGCCGAGGGCCGCCAGCGTGAATCTCGCCCGGCGCGGCCTGCGGGAGCTGCGGACTCCTGTGGGAGACGGCCGATTTGGAGGTCCAAGCCGCTGAGGTTGGCCTCCCATTCCGACGTCGGAGTTCCAACATCCCGGCGAGTGAGTCTGAGCGGCGGGACGCCCGTAGCGGTGACTGTGGACGGCTCCGGAAGCCCCGACCACGGATGAACATCAGGAACATTAGAGGAAGATGACTGACTTTGGTGCCTTCCCTCACAGTGGGAAACTTTGATTCTGGTGTGTGGGGATGTTTTATGTTGAACTCTATCTTGTGTTGTGTACTTTATTTTAATTGAATGGCTGTGTGGTGATCACATTTCACTGTGCCAACTGGCACATGTGACAAATAAATGTATCTTGTATCTTGAATCAAATGCAGGTGGATGATTGGTTGTCCTACCTGACTTCAAATTCCACAAAAGGTAGACGGAGCCAGGGGAAGGTGAAGGTGGAGACAGCTGGGAGGGTGATGTGGAAACAAAAAGGCTATCAGTGGTGGAATCTGATCAATAAGGAAGCTCATAATGGCAATAATCAAGGGAGAGGTGAGGGACAGATGGAATGAGAACCAGATGGGAGAGAGGGGTATCCAGTGGGTGAAGGTTTGGGTAGTAGATCAATGGAAACAGAAAGGGGAGGTGGATGAAAATGTTTGTTAGAGGAGAGGAGGTTGGGAATGGGACAGAAAGCTAGTCCTCCCACCTCTCCCCTCCTGAGAAAATGCATTTGATCATTTTTCTAATGGTTCCCATCTTCCCATTGGATTGCATGAACATGTTGACAATGCAACAGTACAAATATGTTTATGAATACAGCCTGTTGCCATTTTAAGGGATGATAAACTAATTACTTACTTTTATCAGTTTTGTTAATGTTACTGGCTCGTAACTTCTTAAGCTCCTTTTTATATCTATCCTCACACTCTTGTATCACTTTATGTCGATCACATTTGTTGGGGCATGCCTGGAGAATCTTGCTGAAATTCCTACTGTTCAAGGATGCTGTTACGGTTGAACAACCTATAAGGATTAAACAAATCGGCATGATCCTTGTAGTCATCAGAAATTAGAAATTATTTTGTTGGATAAAGAGCATTGAAAACTGAAAAAATGCCTTGTTCAACTAATAAGATTATTTAAATAATTACTTGTTAGCTATGATGCCAGAATGTGAGGACGGACTACAAAAACTATGGCATGCAATTATTCATGAAATATATTGAGAAAGGACTTTCCAAGAAATATTAACAATAATCAAGTCAAGTTTAATTGTTTGTACGAAAACGTAACAATTCCATTTTTACTTAGCAGCTTAACAGGCATATAAACACAATATACATAGACAATATATAATAAACAAAAGTTCAATAAATTAATAAGCCCAATACTAGTGCAAAAAAAACACAAAGCCTTTTGTGCAATCAAATGCATTCCATAGTTCATAGTTGAGGATGGTGTTCAAAAGCCTGCTTGGTCTAGAATAGTGGAAAACCGAAGTCCGTAGTGCAAGCAAAATAAAATCCACAGTAGATCATAGTTGCTGAGTTTAGTGTTATACAGTGAGCATGATGGTGGCTGGGAAGAAGCTAACTTTGAACCTGGTGGTCATATTTTTCACACTCCCATACCTTCATCCTGATGGTAGGAGCAAACTGAGTGTAGCCGGGGTGGTGTGAGTTCTTGATGGTGCTGGCCATCTTTTTGAGGCAGCACCTTTGATGAAGATCTCTTCGATGGTGCGAAGGTCAGTATTTGTGATGGATCAGGCTCAGCCCCTCAATATCTAGTGGCAGAAGGACATTAGACTGCAGTCCTTCACCACAACCCCTCTGCGTTGGTGCAGAGCCAGCATGTATTGCTGCAACCTAGAATGTGCAAGTCGGCAGTATTGTACTGTAAATGCACCTTGCACTTAGTTGATCTTCTGGCAGCACTTCATGTTTGACACATTATGCATTCGTAGAAACAGCCCTTAAATTAGCAAATTCTCTGTTTTGCAGCTGCTCATGATGAACCTCAACAAGGATCCTTGCATCCTATTCTAGAACTTTTATGCATACACAGTACACAAAGGAGTGGCTAATCTTCTCATCCTCATTGCATCCACCCTGAGGGCAGCATGTGTTGAGAGTGGGACTCCACCCTTGTAGAAAGAATCTGGCAGGGTGGGCCCCTCTCACCGCATAAAGATTCAACAGATTGATCATTGGATCACTCAGGTAGTGGAATTATCCTGTGAGGGGTGATATTTAAGAGCATTTAAATAGGCACATGAAAAGGCAAGGAATCGAAGGATATAGCTCATGTGCAGACAGATGTGCAATTGAAATTGGCATCATGGTCAGCACAGACATGGATGACGGAAGGATCTGTTCTATGTTCTATCTCTTATGGTTTTAATTCCCAGCCCAAGGGCACATATATATTTAGAGATAATTTTGCAACTCGGCAGTTTTTAAAAGTTATTAATTTATTAGCAGATTGATGTAAAGTGTATAATATTGATTAGAAAACATAGACAGAGATTAGTTATTCTATTATTTTATTGCATGCTGTATTTTTAAATGTATTTTAATTGCACATATATTTTGAGCATTCAATTTTTTCTTATTATGTCGACAAGGGACTACCACAGTTTTCATTCACTGCTTCTCAGCTGGGAGATGGGATGAGGGAAGGGGAAATTGTGGTTTCTTTGGTGGTTGAACACATCTCAGTGAATTTTAACCAAGCTGCCTTTCAATTTTGGGTCACGCAATCAGATGGGGGAAATTAGATCATGGATTTTTGTCCTGATCTTTCTAGATGTTCCTCAGGTGCACTGCTAACCACGAAAAGTGGCCCAATTATTACTTATTGGATAAATGAATTTAATCCCTTCTATCAGCTAATTTAGTATCTATTAAACAGTTTACAGGGGATAAGACACTCGTGGAAATTATTACAAACACTTGAAACATAGTATATATTAAGGTGGGTAAAGATAAAACAAAAGAGTTTGGGATACATACCTGAACATCGAAAGTCTTGGCCAACATTAAGTGAAGGTACAGAACAGGTAAGGTTACTGATTTCTTTATCAATTAGGTCTGAACACAGAAACAATGGATCTATAAAAATAGTGTATTAAAACATATGTTTTAATATTTAATATAGTAAATTAAAAGATTCACAATTTGTTAACAGGTTCTCTATCTCATAAAGATGGGCAGAAATTAGATACTTAACTCTGCACAAGAGATCAACATAGTAGTGACAGATGATATTGGCTCTGTAAATCATGAATCAGTTTGGGTGGAGATAAGAAACAGCAACAGATCTGATTGTTGGGAACCATCTAAAGGCTCCCTAACAGAAGCTATTATAGAGGGCAGAAAACAAATCAAGAAATAACAGGGCTTGCAAGAAAAGGTAACGCATTGACAATGGGAGACTTTCATCGTCATATAATTTAGATAATTCAAAGAGTCAAAAAACAAAGTGCTGGCGTAAGTAGGTCAGGCAGCATCTCTTGAGAACATGAAAAGGTTACATTTTGCGTTGAGACCCTTCTTCACGCCGATTGTATGGAGATGGGGTGAAGAAAATTAGAAGAGGGGAGAAGCAAGAGCGTGGCGAGTAATAGGTGGGAACAAGCGGGGGGGGGGGGTTTGATGGACAAATGTGTGGAACAAAGGGCAGAGATAAAAACAGAAGTGAGACTTGGCAAAGGTAGCTGCGGAGACATATGCAGAGTATATTCAGGAAAATTGTTAGAAGAATATATGTTGTGGAATCAATTGGGAACAGACTATTATCGAATTTTGTAAAAGGCTAATATAATTTTAATAAATGATAAACCAAAAGAATTTAAATTTATAGAAGGTGTTCAATAAGGTGCACATACACATACTTAGACAATTGGTTAACCAACAATTACAGAGTTAAATTAAATGGATTATTTTCACGTGTCAAGTTCTAACTAATCATTTGATAACATTGGGACCTCAACTACTTAGAATCAATGTAATTACTTATGCGAAGGTAGAATGTATCATTGCCAAGCTTTTCTGGCAGATAAGTCATGGGGAGGATGCAAGATGTCTGAACAGAGACAGCTTCAGGATAGATGAGTAGGCAAAAAAATGGTAGATTATCAATTATTAAAGTAATTATCTACTTTGGTGGAATAGAAACGCTGAATATTGCTTTAACGAATAGAAACTACAAAATGCTGCTCATCAGAGTGGCCCCATTCATGAAACACAGTCAGTAGGCATGCAGGTACAGTAAGTATTTAGAAAGGCAAATGAACTGAAGATTTTTGTTAGAAAGGGAATGGGGTATAGAAGTGTTGAAGTGCTGTAGTAACTCAGCGGGTCAGGCAGCATCCCTGGAGAACATGGATAGACGACGGTTTGGATCTGGACCGTTCAATGCCTGCTCCTATTCCTCCGTGCTTATTCTACATTGGGAAGCTAAAACATATATTTCCAAGATACATCTTCATTCCTCCCTCTAGATCTAGTACTATATTTTACCCTGTGGTGCAGCCTAAGAATAAGAAATCAGCTGCCCAGCCAGTTAAAATATTATGTAGCAAAACCATATAGAGGAGAATGATTCAATTTCCTGATCTCATGCAAGATGTGAGAGCAATAATAATAAGTTTCAATGCCCTGAGCATGCACAGAGCCGAATCACCCAACGACTGCCATTACTTAGCAGCAAGAATTTCAGCCAATTTTTCCTTTCATATCAAATAGACACCAAAACTTTTCTTTCCTTGAAAGCTACCTCAGACAAATATTCACTATGGTTCAATGCAATGTTATGCAGTTTACCAAAATGCATTTTCAAGAATTTGCTTAGATACGTTTTATTGAGAAATATGACTTCGAATTTGTCATGATGTAGGCAACTTGTATACACTAGACCAAGTGGGACCCGTTGGGCCCTGTTCCCACAACGCAAAATTTCATCACTCACCTGTTTCACCAATGCAACCCGTTCCCCCAACACAATATTCCACCACTCACCCAACTGCGCAGGCGCAGCTCATTTCCCCTCATCCCGCAGCACTCCCTCCCCCTTTTCACCCTCTCTCGTCTTTCCCCTCTCCTCCTCCCCTTCCCCACTCTCCTTACAACAATGTAACACATCTCTTATTGCACAGGGTCCTGCCTTTGTTAACATTGTAACATAATTTTTTTGAAAAGAGCAATCTTTTATGTAAATGAGATTTGGGATCCCATTGTGACATCATAAGCTGCTAACTGTCAGTGCATGCAAGTGAAATTGGTCAAAGTGGGGTTTTGTAAAGTTTTAAATGTGCCCCCAACGCAACCCGTTCCCCAGCACTCCCTCTCTCTCTTCATCCTCCCTCTTCTTTCCCCTCTTCTCCTTCCCTCCCCCCTCACCTCTCCCTCCCTCTCCTTTCCCCTACCCTCAGTCACTCCCTCTCTCCCTCCATAACCCCTCTCCCCTCCCTTGACATCATTGCAAGGTGGAAGCTGCTGTGTTTTTGAAAATGAACGTTTTTTGTAATGTAAATGAGATCCTATTGTGATGTCATTGTAGGGTGGAACACCGCTGGCAGGCAGTTTATATGAATTAGATCCCATTGTGACGTTATACGTTGCTAAATGCCAGTGCAGACTGAAGACATTTTTCTCAAAGTGGGGTTTTGTAAAGTTTAAAATGTGAATAAGTTGTAAAATATACCATCAATCTGAACAGAATTTGACACACCACACATCAGGACAATAGTGAGTAAGGTGGGCCAAATATTGTAGCGCTGTCGTGTACAGTTTTGCCGTAGTCTCGGGAGCACAGCCCACATAGATGTAGAAACAAACAAGATGAGAGTTTTAGGAATATATATCGATAATGTATAACATGCTATTGCATTCCTAAAATTCATAACAGATGGATATATATGATCTACTCTTAAAGTTTGTAATTATCACCTAAAATATTGACATCTGTCCTCTTGATTGGTTTTGTC